>JASDQU010333495.1:0-12751 GCA_032191745.1 Picea mariana
GGGGGTTTGGGGGCAGCGTCCCCTGATGGGGGTTCGGGGGTGAAGCCCCCGAAGGACAAATTGCCTTGTAAATGTATATTGTAATTTCATTATAAATCTGGACCGTTCATTATAAGGTTGCAGATCTAATGGTAGAGATTATGTTAGGGTTTTTTCCCCTAGAAGGCAACCCTCTTTTATGAGGGAAATGTATTGTAGTTATGGTGGATGGTGAATATTGTATTCTGAGAGAGGAGACTGTGAGAGAAAGAAGAGGAAGTCACAACGGGTTTTGCTGTAGGTTGTATCCATTCATTTGCTGGATAATAATAAAGGAAGAACCTGGTAATTTCTCTGGTGGACATAGCCCACACTGGGTGAACCACATAAATTTGTGTCTCTCTTGTATTGTGTATCTTCTGTGTTTTGTTTCCGCATTTGTTTTATTTTATTGCTCCACGGTCCTATTTTTCTAACAGGCAATGGTCCCAAGAGGACCTAAATTGCAACACGGGAGAAATTCACATCATTTAGACCTGGAAGCTCAATCTTATGGGAACTACATAGAGCACTAGGGTCACTAGAACAACCAGCAGCCCAAGCACTTGGTGCCCCCTACCCCCGAGTTTCATCAAAATAAAATTTTATGGAGTGTCAAAAGGGAATATAGGTCCGACAGGTTTTGGTGCGGTCCTCATAAATACAGAAGGGGAAATTCTCTTTTACGTAGCAGGCTATCTCAGATTCAATACAAATATCACTGCTGAGCTATGGAGCCTTCTCAGAGGAATTAAGGTAGCAATGGACCAAAAATTTCATAAGATCATAATGGAGGGGGATTCCCAGATCATCATCTAGCTCATAACCAAAATTGTTCATGGGTCACACCCCCTTAAGGTCTCTCCTAGTTGGAGGCTCTCAGGACTACTGGAAGAGTTTGGATCCCTCCTACAATCCAACATCACCTTCATCCCTTCACATGTGAAAAGAGAGGCAAACAAAGTAGAAGATTATCTGGCAAATGAAGGGGTGGATTCCATGACGAAACTAATTCAATGGAATGCACAAACCTCTCCTTGCTTCGAGATTTTATATCATTGTTTGGACTTGTCTAGGAACAATTATCCAGTCCTGGATGGGGTGCTATGTTGCGTAGGGAGGCCACGTAGCCTGGCCCAGACACACACCATTAATATGGAAACTCGACACCCTTCCCCTCACCATTAAATGGAAGGAGGCTATTGGTTATTGTTATTCCTTCTTTACCATATGAGTTATAGACCCAGGGTTCATGTCTTTCAGGTTTCCAACAAATGCTCTAAAACTATCAGCCCTCTTGGTAAACTAGAAGACAACACAACACACAGAATGCGCTGCGCAGTATCACCTGAGATAACTTTAATGGGTGGCTGTAAGACTCAGGTGTTTACAGCCTAGGATTGAGTTTGAGATAGGGGATCATTATCCAGAGCCATCTATTATAAATTTTGATTACAATCTACTGTATTCGCGATTATGCACTATCTTCCATTGTTTATTCCCTTAACAACACAACCATATTTCATAGGAATATAATAACTCATTCATTCATTAAGCAAAACAATTAACTTCTAAAAGAAGACAAAGATATGCATGCATTCATCACATTACATAGATATTACCATGGTTCACCCCCTCCTGGACTACGTCCACAAAGATTTGGCTCTTGGATCTTTTATTATGGTAGTTCTTCATCTCCAGCACCGTGCGCTTACAATCCTCCTCAGATGGGTAATATCTATATGAGGCGAACTAGATCGCACCAGGCTCCTCAACCTGCGATCTAATCCTCGGATCTTCCTTCTTTCCTCTCCTCTAGCTCAACAAATTACAAAATAGTTCATAACCACATTACATATCACATCAACTCGTACATATCTAATACAAAAACAAACTAACAAGGAACCCCTTATGATACCTACATATCTATATTTATACATTTCGGGCTCTTCATCCATTTACAACACATTACTAAAACCTTAACCCTACCGACGTTAGGTCTTCCTCCCATGCACGCATGTTGTTCTTCCTTCTAGATGTCGCTTTCCTTGTGCATGCTTTCTTGCATGCACGCGTGTTGTGTTTCCCACTAGCTATTACTTCAGTTTCTGCACGCTTTATTTCCCCACGATCATCCTTATTTCCACTTCGGCCTGCTACCAATAGGCCTCCAACATTGACATGTGGCTTGTCTTGAGCCACCTAATTCTTCTTAGCTTCCTTGATCTCCTTGGTGATCGTCTAGAACTTTTCCTTGAGCTTTGCTGCTTTTTTCAGTGCCTGCACAGTCTTCTCCTTGATTGTGACCACGAGCTAGACTGCCACTTTGTTGCTGATCAATCCTACACATTCTTCCTAGGTTTTTTCTATTTGTGTATTAACTATCTCTGCCCGTGCGAGTACTTCTGCTACCCATTCCTGCAATGGCTCTATTTGAGCCTGACGCTCCTATTTCTGTGTTTGAGCAGTGATAAGTTTTGCTTGCATCTTCTTCATCTCCTACATCCCTTTGACTCATTCTAGGATTGATATGGTGTTCTTCTTCTTCTTGAGCTCTTGGATCACTGCATTGATCCTTTCCTCTTCCTTGTCCCACTGTTGGACCTGTGGATCCTCCTCCAACCTTGTCCAAAGTTGCGCTTCTTTATCGAAAAATTCAACTGCTATGCTAACCTACTGGTCTATCTCCTGCAATTGCGTTGTTGCTTCCTATTTCCTTTGCTCCTTGATTTTTTGTGGAGTGGTTGGTGTGAGATGTTGTCAGAGATTCTGGATCTCCTTATGGTATTGATAAATTGCCTACATAATCCGATCAATCTTTTTTGTTGTTGTGATTTCCTCACTCTGCGATGCCTATGGAATCTTCTCATAAGTTCCTACCACTTTCTTCTCCAATCCTTTTAGGCACTCCCTTTCCTCCTTGGTCTCAAATTTTTCCCTCTCGTAGCCTATTTTCAATTTGTCTTGTTTCTTTGTTGCATGCTTCAATTCTATTAAGTCTCTGCATGTGCGAGACTGTACCTCATTGTTGACGCTCATCTGCAACCTGTGTAGTTCCCCTGATGGTATCCTTTTCAACACCGGTTGGATCTGGCTCAAGTATTTCAAGGGTGTTTGCCCCACAATTTCATCCATGCACAACATACTGGGGTTGATATGGAATGTTGCATGTAGCTGCAATGTCCCCTTATCTGACTGTCGATTCTCCTCTTGTACTCTTCCTTCTTTCCTTGGTGCTAATGGATCTATGACCCTTTTGATGTTTTCTATCTATACTTCCCCAAATTTCTTGAGGAACTACCCCATTTCTGCCAGCTCTTTTTGCAGTTTGTCCCTGTGATGTGCTGCATGGTCGAAGTCCTCTGCTAGACAATTCTGGACCATTCTGGTGATCATTTCACCATTGTCCTCTGTGATTGTATAGTATGTTGATGTTCATTGTGCCTTTTATTTCTTGCGTGCGCCTCCTGCCTGCATGGCTGGTCTCTTATTTCCCCCTGGTTCACGTGTGTTGGGATTTAGGGCGATCTCCTACTCTCCCTCAGCCTGTTTATGTTGTTCATTGGTCAACTTGTATTCTCCTTCTTCCCCTTCTGGGTTCCTATATTTTTTGCCCCTTCATCTATTTGTGTTGGCTTGCCTTGGCCTATTCCTGGTCTCTTGGGCACTTGGATTTCCGTAGGCTACGTTTCTCCCTACTTTGCCTCTTCTTCTGTTGTTCTTTGCGGAACTTCTCGGTTAATGGTTGGGATCCTCCATTCATTGGGCCATTCACTAATGACCATGTTGATATCACCCTCTTTGATGAAGTATCACATATGTAGCCATTGTTTCACTGGATCCTACCTTTCTTGTATCCACATTATTTGTCATGTGGCCCAGAAATTGGTGATGTCTGCATAACGCGCAACCACCTCTTGTATTATTCTCCATGATTGGATGATGTCTTCATGTATGTCTCATAGGTATGCTTCAAATATGATCCCATTCGCCCTCTTATGCTTGGCATTCAGCCAAAATCTCAGTAATAGATACCTCGCTCCTACTGGCTGTGGTCTGGTACAAAAAACTACACACCATGGTTCTCGCCATCCCATGAAGGATATTAAGGTAATCATCCATGAGTAGTGGAAATTTGTGCCTAGGTCATGTGCATCCTTGCAGTCCTCTTGGAATAAGTTCAATAAGTATGGTGCCCAACTCATTGAGGTGCCTTCTGTGCACTAGGCCGCAACTGCAATGACTCCAGCTGGTACTTCCTCTCTGCGACATTTTCTTAGCAACTTGCAGTATAAGATTTTTGCGCCCAACTATGTGGCTACATTGTTGATTCCTTTGATAATGATGCCTCTCATTCCCCTGGTGGTTCCATACTTATTCTTCATTTCTTCTTCCAGTGATTTCTCCTTGGATTTGTCATCCATAACCAACACGAGATCCATATCCTAGATTGGTAACCTTGTTATTTGTGAAATAAGCTCAACAGTTATGCGGACAGGTTTTTCCAGCCATATGTCCCCTCCATGTGTGACTGCTAACAATTGTTTGACGCATGTTGTTGCGTTCTGGCCTCTGCCAAAATGTGGTAGGTTCAACAGACCTAAGATTCCTATTTTCTCCAGCCCAATTGCTCACTGGTATGATTGGTTAATCGTTTCTCCAAGATGAGTTGTGCCTATGGTATGTATAAATTCCCTCTGCGCAAGTTCTGGGAAGTTTGTTTCGTCTACTACATAATAGTCTGAATATTTGAGCTTCCTGACGTGGCCCAATAGCTCTAGTCCTACCTGTACTCCCGCTGGTATGCGTGGTAGAACAATTTCTGCTGCAGGTTTCTTGCGGGGTGAGCTTGGTATCTGTATTTTATATTTCTATTACGGTGGCTGGCTCAAAGTTCCAGCAGCTTCCGGTTGCTCTCCCATAAGCCATTCTGGCCAAGCCGATCCATCTTCAATGGTCTCCCCTACTGTTTTTCCTGAGATGGTTGTTTAAGACTCATATGTCTCCATTGCTGCTTCCGGATTCTATGTCATTCCATTAACTTCGAGGGATACTTCGGTGCTCTTTGGTTGCACCTCCTTTTGGGTTTTTTCTTCCTGGATCTAAGGCTACTGGGCCGCTGCTGGCATATATACTCTCATGGAATCTACTTCTAGTTGTTGAATTTCTTCTAGAATTGGTGTAGAATTCAACGGTATCGTCTCTGGGGATGGGATTTCATAGATATTGATGATCTTCGACTGTTGTTGTTCATTCTCTTCCAATAGTCCTCGTGACCTAGCTTGAACCCTAGTCGGTCTGGCACTCTGGCTTGCTTCTGCTGGGTTCGGTGGTGCCATAGTGGTGACTGGTGAACGTATACTAGGTTCGAATGACTTATGTGATCTTTGTAGCCTCTCTTTGTGCATTCTAGCTGCTACTGCTCTCTGTCTGTTCTCCTTTTGCGAATACACTAGTTTCTCCCATGGTCACGTGTTGTATCGACTTGCCATGAAGCTTATCAAGGATGCTTCCTCCATTATGGGTTTAATGCAACATAACTGTGGGTTCAATGCATCCATGATAGTTTCATACTTTCCATTACTCTTTCTTTGCCATATCCAGTTGGCGCGATTAATGTGATGTCCCATCAATCCTTGCCTTCCTTTAATTCCACCTAGTGTTGTCCTGTTATCTTTCTTTTTCCGACTTCCTTTTCCCTTTTTTTTCCTTTTGTATATAACTATCGTCCTTGCCTTTGTCGAATTCGTGTTTCTAACCTCGTGTGGCCTTTCTACCTTTTTGTTCTCTTTTTGATTTTTTTTTTTACTATGCGATGGGTGGTCGACTGTCCTTATATAGCTTTAGTCGGATCCCATTGACCATTCCTCTGATTTATGCGCTTACTAAATCTCTCAATTGTATAGCTCCTCCATGTGTGACAAATTTTACTTCACATGGTCCTAACCAATGCATTCTAATCTTTCCCAGGTGCTGAAACGATTTACTATCATACATCAATACTAGATCTCCTTCCTTGAACGTTTTCTTCTTGATGTGTCGATCGTGCCAAGCTTTTTCTCTTGCTTTCTGCACTTGTTGATGGAATCCTACCAAGATTCGGTCTCCCTCCATGGTCAATAATTGATTCAGTCTCTCCTGTAATTCTCCTCATTCTGTCATTTGTGTGATAGCTGCTACGCGCAAGCTGGGTACTAAAAACTCTAATGGCACTACTACTTCTTGGCCATAAACCAGTTTAAATGGTGTGTGCTCTGTCAACTTTTTTCATGTAGTCCTATACGCCCATAATACTGCTGGTACTTTGAGGTCCCAATCATCTCTGTTAACGTTACAAATCTTTGTCAGTGCATTCTCCAGAATTGTGTTGAAAGCTTCCACCGTGCCATTTGCCTGTGGATGATACAGTGTGCTCTTTTGATGATGGAATTCAAAATCTTCAGTCATCACGTGGATGATGTTGTTTATGAAGTGCATGCCTTGGTCTCTCATCAAATCTCTTGGGGCACCCAAATATAGTGATTACTTGTTCAAACAAAAAGTGTGTTGTTGTCTTTGCGCTACAATATTTTACTGGTGCATCTTCCACCCATCTTGTTAGATATTCCATCGCGGTGATAATGTACCTTACCCTTGTTCTCTTGGCTGGTGGGTTAATTGGTCCCACAAAGTCTATTGCCCATTTTTCAAATGCCTGTAATGTTACTTGTGGTCATACTGACATCTCGTCTCTTTTGTTGGGTTTTCCTACCCTTTGACATACATCGCATCTTTTACAGTATGCCTTCGAGTATCTGTGAAAAGTTGGCCACCATAGTCCTACACATAATACCTTCTATGTTGTAGGTGTCCTGCAATTAGTTGATAGTTGACAGCGTAGAATACCAGGTTCTTCTTCTACGTGGTGGCATATTCTTGCGACGCAGTACTTGTACTCAAGTACTGAATGATATCTGCGAAGTATTCATCAACAATCTGTACTGAGAATAACTGCGCATCCGGAAATTTGTCTTCTAAATTCGTAGGTTCTTCTCCATTTGTGACCCTCGACAGGTGGTAATGTCCTGCATTCAATTTTTCGGGTTTAACTTTTACTTCAAAGTTGAATTATTGGAATAGTAGTAACCATCTATAGATTCTCCCCCCCAACACTGGCTTGTTGACTAGGTATTTCAGGGATGAGTGATTTGTGAACATTTTAAAGTGTTTTCCCAATAAGTAATGCCTAAAATTTTGTAGTGCATAGACCATGGCTACGCCTTCTCTTTCTGTCGTGTTATAGTTTTGTTCTGAGTTTGATAACTTTCTGCTTGCAAATGCTATCGGGTGATCGAAGTCTCCCACTCCTGGATGCGCCAAGATAGCTCCAAGTGCTATGGATGATGCATCTACATGCACATGGAATGTCTTTTCTCAGTCTGAAATTACTAATATCGACGCGGTAACCATCTTTTCCTTCAAGGTATCCAGACTGTGTTGACACTTGTCATTCCACTGAAACTTTTTATCCTTCCTTAACAACTTTTCCATTGGTGTTTTGAACTGCGCATATCCTTTGATGATTTTCATGTAGTATCCTGTGTGTCGTAATGTTGCTCTTAGCTGATGAACTATTTTTGGTGTTGGCAAGTTAACAATGCTTGCGATCTTTACCAGATCTACTAATAAACCTTGTTTTCATACTATGTGGCCCAATAGTGTCACACACCCACGATGGGCATAATAAAAATTTCTCCTTTTTTTCGAGAGACAGAATCCCTAAATTCCAACAGGGGTCTAGCATAGGCTATCTATTCCTTTATCCTCCTCCATGTGACCACTACCCGCGACCATAGGCTTAGTTTAAACGGTGCGTTGCGTTTCACGACTTCAGAACTTTCGATGCAAGGCACCCTATCTCCTCCAACTCCTGAGTTCTGAAACCTGATTAGGGGCCTAGCAAGCATTAGCCCTCCCACCTATGATCATGGTGTGACCTTCCTCTAAGACTGGGTCCCATCTCCCATATTTTTCAGGACTTCATGATTCAAAGAATAATGAACAGTTCTTCCATCCCTTCCAAATCTCTGACTCTCGAAGATCTGATGGCTCCAAACCCTCTGCTAACCAACAACCCAGATTAAGTCAGTGATTTTCCTTCATGACTTTGGGAAAGTCTTCACTTCCATTTTCCCGATGACCAAATCTCTGAAACCGTGACCAAGCTAAATCGACGGTTCACAGGTCTCTCTCTATCCAACAGCCCAGATTAAGTCAGGATTTCACCACTCACAAAGTTGGAAAAATCATTCAGCTCCTCCTCCTTGAAATCTCGAAGTCCAAAGCTTTGAAATTCTTCCACTCTAAAGATCAACGGATCTGAGCTTCCCACAAATCCATAGCCCATATTTTGTCGGGACTTCGCATCTTGCAAAGTTGG
Source organism: Picea mariana (assembly GCA_032191745.1). Lineage (NCBI taxonomy): Eukaryota > Viridiplantae > Streptophyta > Pinopsida > Pinales > Pinaceae > Picea > Picea mariana. The sequence continues at coordinate 8,438 of JASDQU010333495.1, forward strand.
AAAGGCCAACCACCTCCCTTCCTTGATTCTCGAAATACCGAAATTTCAAGCGCCAGATCAATGGCCTTCAATCCCCGTGATCTGATGGCTGTGATCAAATCATGGTTTCCTGATTCGAGAGTTCTAGCAACTCCATCCATTGACTTCCCTGAGTAGCAAGTTAGAGAAACGTTGATCTCCCGCCACATGTCCCTTCTTGATGGACAGTCCAGATGATTTCATGAGATCTTACTTCGTGATTTTTTCCTCATCTCAACCTCTGATCTCCTGATACCCATTTTCATGAAACGTATGGATCTTTGCCATGTGTCATTCAGGATCCAATGGTCCAGAATGATTTCGCGTTTCGCGAGTCCTTAAAACTCCGCCCGTTGAATCTTCTGATGTGCGAGTCAGCGAAATGCCGATCGCCCTCCATGTGTCCCTTCCAATAGATGGTTCTGATTACTTCAGGGATTTCAAGACTTTGACGATTCCACTCTCTCGCCTACACAAGGGTTAAGATCGACGGTTAAGGTAGATCCCGATGGATCCTGGGATCTACGGTCCTGATTCCATGGCTACTTGCAAAGACTGAAGGGGTCAAGGCATTAATGCCTGCACTCCTCCTCTAGATTCATTGGTCCTGATAGACCTGAGATACTTCTGAAAGGATCTCTTCTGTTCGTCTACCAAAAAAAAGGATACTCCCTTTCGATAATTGGACTCGCTATCCTTTCTGAACTTAGGTAATAAAATTCAATTTATCGGAGCTTCATATTCCCATGAATATGAAAACTTCGAGAGCTAACTCCTTCTTGCACAGGGTTTCCATACCCAAATCACATAAATTCTTCAGATGGTTCTTGGGTAATTTATCCCTAGTCTTAGTCATGTTTCTGGATAAGGGCTTGGGTACTTCTCAAATTCCCTAGGTTACTGACCTGAATGAAGTGCCTTCCTAACTCACCGAGTTATGAGCTATGACATTGGGGTAGGTTAATCTCATGGGTTTACCATAGTGGTATCCATACCAAGGATATTACTCTGACTTTGACACATGATGCAATTCCCTGGGGAAGGTGCCTTCGAGGGATTAAACTAGAACACCAAGAGAATCACGTAGGTGGGACGATTCTTAGTGGAACGAACTCATGTGCCAGACTTGCCCATTTATATAGAAACCAACTATGGCATATAAGTACACACATGCATTCATTATTTCCAATCTAAATTACCAGGAAATCATAACATACAGAAACCATTTATGGGCATATAAACATGAGCATGTATCCATGATATTCAATTCAAAATACAAGGCATAAAACACTTATCAGAACCACTAGGCATGATGTGACTGCTGAGAGGGGTGCTCGTTTCCACCCAACCATAGGCTTGGTCACTCCTAATGGATTTATCACTGTCCACCCCTAAGCTTAGGCCACGATGCTCTCAGACTCCATCTCCTACTTTCATATCAACATAAGTTGGGGACGAAGGTTACTCTCCTTCTCCCAATACAGGAATAGATGAGGATGAAGGTTACTCTCCTTCTCCTGGTTCTGTCTCTATTCTCTGTGATCAGAACTCACTTTTTGGTCTCAATCCTTCCTTGGACCCGAGAGTTTCTTCTCTCATCTCTGCATTCTTCACAGGTTGCCCCCTCTATCCACCACGCTTCCCTTCTTGCCTCCCTCAGAAAGGTTGTGTGTGGCTCGAATCCCCCTGTCTGTGGTCAGGTACGGAAGCCATACCGATGGGCAATCTGCCCCATCCCTCATTAAATCTTGAGGAGGCCCTTCCCACTTACCAGCCTAATGGGAATTCATTCCTGGTCAGAGGGTTGTTCTGATCTGAGCAACATTAACTATAGCATGGTACTGGTTCGGTGGAGGTTATCGCAACCATTCTGGGTTCCCTCCAATACCTTTTCATTAGCAATCGTGGTCTCTCTTTCTTATCACATCTCCTCTCTTAGCAGCCATGCAACACGTTTGCATTATCCATAAAAATAATAGGATTTACATTCATCGACCTTTATACAAAAGTCCACTATATTAAACATTCACACTTTGAGTTTGCGATAGTTCATGGCCAATAAAGTTATATTTACAGACTGGGGGAAACAGGGTGTTACAATTCCCTCCCCCCTTAAAGGAATCATTGTCCTCAATGTTCTATCTACCAATATGTTATGTATGTATAGGAGTAAACAAAATCAGAAATTATTGCCTCATGGCATCTTCCATTTCCCACGTAGCCTCATCTGGGCCAAAGTGTTTCCATTTCACCTTGACTTGTGCAATGGTTCGATTCCTGAGTGATGTTTCCTTCCTGTCTGGTATGCATTAGGGTTCTGGCAGAAATTCTCCCTCCAGTTCCACCTGGATCACAGACCAGTCAATTATATGATTAGAATCATGTGCATATTTTTTTAATAATGAAACATGAAAAACATTATGTGCCTTTACAGTGGGAGTAAGTGCTAGGCTATAGGCTACAGGTCCCACTATATCTAGGACTTCAAAGGGTCCACAATACTAAGGTGCCAACTTGGAACAGGCTCACATACTCAGGGAACTCTTCCGAGGTCTAACTCTGATATAAACATGGTCTCTGGATTTGAACTCTCAAGGAGTTCTCTTTCTGTCGGCGTAAATTTTCTGTCAGTCCTGAGCAATTTTCAGATTTTGTCGTATCTTCATTACTTGATGTTCCATTTCTTTCAGCATGTCGAGTCTGATTGTAATTTTTTCCACTGGATTATTCTAGCTGATTGGGATCTTGCACTGTCTACCATAGAGGGCTTCAAAGAGGATCATCTTTAAGGATTTTTGATAACCGTTGTTGTAGGAAAACTCTACCAATGGCAGTTAATCTTCCCACTTCTTAGGTTGATGCATTACGTGCATTCTTAGCATGTCCTCTACTATTTGGTTTACTATTTCTATTTTTTCGTTAGTTTCAAGGTGATAGGCTATGATGAACAACAATTTAGTCTTGAAACTGGCCATTAGGGATTTCCAAAAGTTTGAAGTGAATTTGGTATCTCTGTCAGATACAATTTTCTTGGGCATGCCACACAGTATGAATATCTCCTTCATGAAGATGTTGGCAATATCTATTTCCTTGCAAGTTGACTTAACAGGGATGAAATGGGCAGACTTAACAGGGATGAAATGGGGAGATTGTTTTTCATTTCCATTCTAGAATCGGTAGGGACTGTAACAATCCAGCTAGGTGCCAGTGCTCTACCTTAACTTGCTGGCATTCTAGACACTTAGCTAAATAGTTAGCTATGTATTTATTTAACCCAGGCCAATAGAATTATTTCCTAGTGGCCGTGATAATCTTCTGATATCTCGGGTGACCAGTGTATGGTCTCTTATTCAGTTCATCCATTATGAACCTCTTCAAGTCGTCAAAGTTTGGAATATACAATCTATTTATGTAAGTGAACAACCCTTACTCGAGCATTTTGTAGCCTTCATACTTTAGCCCTGTAGGCTCTTGCCTTAGGTATGAAGTCACGGTCTTAAAGAATGCATCTATCTCTTGTGCATTTATGATTCTCTCCCTGACATCCATTTTGCAGGTACTTACTGTTGCTAGATGAATCATTTTTATACTTCTACTGAGGGCATCGACCACCCTATTTTCCTTTCCTTTTATATGTTTGATTTCAAAATCAAATTCATTTAGGAGATCCATCCACCTCGCTTGCCTGGAATTGAGTTTTGGTTGATCAAACAGGTGTCTCAATCCAAAATGGTCTGTCATAAGCACAAATATTCTACCCAGGAGGTAGTGTCTCCACATTTTTAAGGCATGTACTATGGCAACCAACTCTAGGTCATGGGTCACATAATTGATCTCATGCTCATTTAATTTCTAGGACCTATATCATATTATATGTCCTTCTTGCATAAGGACTCCTCCGTGTCCTTCCTTGCAAGCATCTGTACACAAGGAAATCATAATCCAGGTCTGCAATATTTAGCATAGGTGCATGGGTCAGGAGGTATTTTAGTTCCTGAAATATTTCTTTGCATTTTGACGTCCAAATGAATTTAATCCCATTTTCATGAAGGCCAGTGATTGGAAAACCAATCTTGGAAAACCCTTTTATGAATATTCTATAGTATCCTGCTAAGCCCATAAAGGACCTAATATCAAATACATCTTTCGGGGTAGGCCATTCCATAATGGATCTGATCTTGTCAAGGTCTACTACCACCCCTTCCTTAGATATGACATGGCCTAAGTAGTGGAGTTTCTTCTTAAAGAAATCACACTTGCTAAACTTAGTGTAAAGATGATGCTCCCTTAGTACTT
>JASDQU010333503.1:0-12739 GCA_032191745.1 Picea mariana
CTGGAGGATGTGTACTAACTCGAGGGCGATCAACAAGATAACCATCGGGTATAGATTTTCATTACCGAGGATGGATGATCTGATGGATTGCTTGAGTGGATCAAACTTCTTTTCAAAGATTGATTTGAAAAGCGGTTACCATCAAATCCGTATGAGAGAAGGTGATGAGTGAAAGACCGCATTCAAAACCAACGAAGGGTTGTATGAATGGCTTGTTATGTCATTTGGCTTAACAAATGTGTCAAGTACCTTCATGATATTGATGAACGAAGTCCTAAGGGAGTTCATCGGAAAATTTGTCATTGTGTATTTAGATGACATACTGATTTTCAGTAAAACAGTGGCAGAGCATCTGAAACATTTGGCTACAGTGATGAAGAAGTTACAGCAGGAGAAGTTGTTGATAAACCTGAAGAAATTCTCATTCATGAAGACAGAGCTCGTTTATTTGGGATTTGTTATTTCTGTAGATGAGTTGAGGATGGATCCAGATAAGGTGGAGGTAATCAAGAATTGGCCATCATCGAAGAATATCTTTGAGGTGAGANATGGATTGGCTAGTTTCTACTAAAAATTCATCAGAAATTTCAGTGGAATTAGTGCACCGATGATGGACATAGTGAAGAAGAGACATAAGTCTTTTCACTGGACAGAAGAGGCTGAGAAGAGTTTTAATCTGTTAAAGAGGAAGATCACGAAACAACCAATTCTGATGTTGCCTGATTTCCAAAAGACATTTCAGGTGAAATGCGATGCAAGTGGATTTGCAATAGGAGCAGTCTTGATTCAGGAAGACAGGCCGATAACATACTTCAGCGAGAAGCTGAATGAAGCAAAAGTGAATTACTCCACTTATGATAAGGAATTTTATGCTATTATACAAGCATTGAAGAAATGGAGACATTACTTGATCCCGAAGGAGTTTGTCTTATACAGTGACAATCATGCACTGCAGTTTGTGACTCAACAGGAGAAGTTGAATCAGAGACATGTTAAATGGGTGGAATATATGAAAATTTTCACTTTTGTGATTAAACATAATTCTGGTACTGCTAACAAAGTTTTTGATGCTTTGAGCAGGAAGTGTTTGCTATTGCAGGAGTTCAAAGTCAAAACGTTGGGTTTTGATGACCTCAGGGAGATGTACAGAGATGATCCGGATTTTAAGGAGGCATATGAAGCAGCTAAGAATTCAATTCTCAGAGATAGAAGCCAATGGGAAGAATACATGATCCAGGAAGGGTTACTGTTTAAAGACAATCAGCTGTGTATTCTGAAATGCTCCATGAGGGAGAATTTGCTGAAGGAGAAACACAGTGGAGGATTAGCAGGGCACTTTGGTCACGACAAGATGTTCACAAAGTTAAATGAGTCATATTTTTGGTTGGGAATGTGAGAATACGTCAAGAGATTCATGGACAGATGCAGAATTTGCCAGCATTCGAAAGGAAGGAGACAGAATGCAGGATTGTATCAACCATTGCCCATACCAGAGAAGTCGTGGGATGCAGTCAGCATGGATTTCATATTGGGGTTTCCAAGAACACAAAGAGGATTTGACTCAATATTTGTGGTGGTGGATAGGTTTTCCAAGATGGCACACTTCATTCCATGTCAGAAAACCAGTGACACAACTCACATTGCGAATCTGTTTTTCAAAGAAGTCATTCGACTTCATGGCTTGCCAAGGAGCATAGTTTTGGATCGAGACACTAAGTTCATAGGACACTTCTGAAGGACCTTATGGAAAAAGCTGGGAACTAACTTGTCGTTTAGTTCAGCTTATCATCCTCATATGGATGGACAGACAGAAGTGGAGAACAGAAGTCTGGGAGACTTGCTGAGAAGCCTGGTGACAGAACACCACAGCCAGTGGGACAACATATTACCACATGCAGAATTTGCTTATAATGACTCAGTTAACAGAAGCACAAGGAAAAGTCCATTTCATATTGTTTATGGCATGCAGCCAAGAGGAATTTATGAACTGAGAGAGTCAGAACAGATGGCGACTAGGAGCGCTAGTGCAGAAGATTTCGCAGAGGCGATGAAGGAACTTCACAGCCAGGTGAAGGAGCGATTGCAGAATTCGAGCCAGGAATATAAGCGCAAAGCAGATCAACACAGGAGACAACTTCAATTTGAGGTTGGTGACTTGATTCTGGCACATTTGAGAAAGGAAAGGTTCTCGAGAGGAACATATAATAAACTGAAAATGAAGAAAATCAGACCATGTAAGGTCTTAAAGAAATTTGGGGCAAATGCTTACGAGATTGAATTACCCGATGGGATCGGAATTTCTCCGATATTCAATATCTCAGATTTGTACCCATATAACGCTGAGGAAACAGGGATAGGAAATGAACAGCCAGAGGTCTAGTGGACAAAACAGATGCCAGTTGCAGAGAAGCCGCAGATGGAGTGCATACTGGACAAAAAGGTTAGCAAAAAGACTAGGCGAAAGCAATACTTTGAATATTTGTTCAAATGGAAGGGCCATCCAGTTGAAGATGCCAGCTGGGAGAACAAAACAGAGATCCAAAAGCATGAACAAATAGTGCATGATTTCATGGACAGGAGCCCATGAAAATTTTCAAGTGAGGGAGTATGATGCAGGAGCATCTCAAGCGAGCTAGCGCAGAGGCAAAAGACAGCTAGATGAGCACCCAGTGCAAATTTTGAAACTATATTAAAGTTAATGCGCCAATATTAAATGAGATAATTAAGAAGAAGCACACTTTTAAAATGTAAACAGACCTTGAGCGATCCGCTCTCGTCCTTAGTAGGCAGAAGGCATTTATAATAGTTAATGAAAGTAGAAAGAATTGAATGTTAGATTAGACAGTTTTAGAGCACAAGAGGGAAACGGGATATACACACCCTCATTGTGTATTGTAACATTAGCGTGCAAAAGCATAAAGATTATGAGCAAGAGAATACAGAGTTGAGAAGGGAGAACTGTAGTTTGAAGACACTCATGTACATATATTTGCATTAATAAGAAAAGAAATTTGATTCAAATTAATGGCGTTGTGTTGGTTCTCCGTGTATGTATGCTAAATGTTATGCCCATGGTTATTTTAATCTTTCTGCTATACATTTGATTTTATGCTATGTATGAATGATTTCTTGTTGAATGTCTAAAATCTGTGAGAGAGAGAGAGAGTAAGGGAAACGAGTTTCAATCGTTTCTCTATTTGAGCAAGAGTTCCTGCAAGGGGTGCAGTTGAATTGTTCGCAAGGAGTGCGTTGACAAAGGATTCAGAGGTTTGTCTCTGAAATCTCAGACTAGATAGCTTTTGTTCTCATTCACATAGAAGTGCAGTCAGGCACAGGAGCTGTGCAAGGAGTGTGCAGGCCGAGGAAAGTCTCAGAGTTGCGAACCTGAGTGAATTATTGAGAGACCGCTGCTGCAGGTGTGCGCAGAGTCGAAGGATTTCAACACTTGGAAGTTCTTGAAATTCTGCCGCAAGGAGTGCGTACAAGGGTTTTCTGAAAGACTTGAAGTCGTGAGAAAGTTCAGAAGGAATTGAACCTTCGAAGAGGTCGAAAGAAGGCAAGAGGCCAAGGTACCTTGAAAATATGAAGGAAGGCATAGCGACGTGGGACCGCAGGAGGACAAGTTTCGTGGGGAGAGATACCTTGTTTGGTTTGTGCAGACGTCCTTAAGAGAGGAAATAATGGATGATCGTAATTCTCTGTAGAGAATCCACGAAGTCCCGTGAGCCGTCAAATCTCATGGAGGAGTAGGGGAGTTACTGTGAGTATTCCTAAAGGTTCTAAGCTCAGGAGGAGTAGAACCATAGATCCAAGCCACATGAGCCATTGGATTTACCCGTGAACTTCTCTTTCGAGTTTTCGAGAGTGGAAGTCTCGAAATCGTGGCAACAGGGCTCGCGAAATCATGAGACACGAAGTCTCGAAGGAACGAGAGGATCGTGTGGGCCATAGGAATCAGCAGGGTGGACAGGTGACGTACTCTCGACAAGGAAGTCAATTCAGTTGACCATTTTGGGGTTTCGTGGAGTGAAGTTCCAAATTTCTTGCATTAGGATTCGCGATATTGTGAAGTCCGAATTTTTTACTGAGTGGAAGGTCGTTGAAAGGTCAAATCTTGCGAGCGTATCGGAGGTTCGGTAAATTGGGTTTCGGGAATCACGGGAACAAGTTGCTTGACACCGCGATCACCGAAAACGCGATAAGGAGAAATCTGAATAGGGAGAGAAAGGGTCAGTGTTGACTGATTTCGGGGTTTCGGAGATAGAGAGAGAGAAGATGCTTGACCACCGGATTCGCAGAAGTGCGAAGCCCGATCTCCCGAAGTGTAAGGGGAAAATTCTCAGAGTTGATTGTGGGTGCAGATTTCCCGAAAGGGAAATAGAGGAGTCATTTCCAAGGACTCTTTGGGCCAACGAAAGAGGAAAGATCATGTGTACATAACCTTCCAGCCTGTAGGTTGAGGAGGGATGCGTCAATTTGGCAGCCATAGTGCATGCCCTGAGGAAATGGAAACACTACCTCATGGGAAACAGGTTTGAGCTAAGAACAGACCACAATGGTTTGAAATAATTATTTGATCATCCAAATCCAAATGCTAGACAAAGCATATGGTTAGAATTTCTAAGCGAATATAACTTTGATATAAAGCATATCAAAGGGAAAGAAAATAAAGTGGTTGATGCACTCAGCAGGAGGGTGCATGAACTACGTGCTACAGCCATCAGCATATATCAGACTGATGTTAAAAGCAAAATTCCGGAGGCTACAAATACAAATATGTAGTATAGAGAATTGGTAGCAATGCTACAACAGGGTAAGATACTTCGGAATATGGATATTTATAAGTTGGGAGTAGATGGAATACTATTGCACAAGAATAGAATTTTTGTACCAAATGTATAGGACTTGAAACATATAACTTTGTGTGAGATGCATAATGCTCCTTATACAGGGCACCCCGGATATCAGAAAACCATAACAGCGGTCAAGAGCCAATAATTTTGGCCAGGTATGAAGAGATAAATTGTAGAATGCATTGCTAGGTATATGGAATTCCAGAAAGTTAAAATAGAGCATAGGCACCCAGCAGGATTGCTGCAACCTTTTCCCATTCCTGAATGGAAGTGGGAAGTGGTGACAATGGATTTTATTACGGGATTGCCCAGAATAGGCAAGCTACATGATTCGATTATGGTAGTGGTGGACAAGCTTACAAAAGAATCCCATTTCATTCCACTAAAAACTACTCACAAGGCAGCAGATGTCGTTGATATTTTCATGAAGGAAGTGGCACGATTGCACAGAATTCCTAAAACGATTGTGTCTGACAGAGACCCAAAATTCACCTCGAATTTATGGAAAGGATTGTTCAAAGGATTAGGAATGAATCTGAACTTTAGTACAGCTTACCATCTTGAGTCTGATGGACAGACAGAAAGAGTGAACAGGGTGATAGAAGATATGTTGAGAATGTATGTGATGGACAAACCATCAAAATGGGAAGACTACCTACATTTAGTAGAATCCGCTTATAACAATGGGTATTAGGCATCATTGAAAATGAGACCATTTGAAGCACTTTATGGAAGAATGTGCAATACTCCAGTAAGATGGGATAATCCAGTTGATAGAACAGTACTCGGGCCAGAGTTGTTCAAGGAGATGGAGGACCAGATGTTAAAAATTAAGAAGAATTTGAAAACTGCCCAAGAGAGATAGAAACGTTATGCTGATAAAAACAAAATCAACAGAGAATTCAAAGTGGGTGATCATGTTTTCCTGAAATTAAAAGCTAACAGGAGTTCCATGAAGCTGGTAGGCTGTGCCAAGTTGGCAGCCAAATTTTGTGGACCATTTGAAATCCTAGAGAGGATTGGTCCAGTTTCTTATATGATTGCATTGCTTGCATCTATGTCTGTTCATAATGTCTTCCATGTATCATTTCTAAAGAAATATATACCCGTTGTTAATCATGTTATTGATTGGAATTTTATTCAGGTGGAGCAGGAAGGTGCTTTCCAAGTGCATCTGGTGCGCATCCTGGATCAAAAAATCAAACAACTCTAGAATCGAGCCATAGGGATTGTAAAGGTCCAATGGACCTGGTATGGACCTGAAGATGCTACTTGGGAGCATGAGGATGCAATGCAGATAGAATGCCCGCATCTTTTTGAAGAATTTTGAGAATTGTGTTGTATATGGGTACATGATGCACTGAGGATAGTGCATAAATAGGGGGAGGGGATTGTAATATCCCTTGGCCGAACCCAAATGTAAATATAATCCAAGTATATTTAAGCTAGTGAGTTGTTTAGACATCATTTTTGTAATACACCTTTCATGGCATGGTGAGCGCATATACTGCACAGTAAAGGGATGTAATGTACACATTTATGAATACTGTGCACAGTAACTAAGGTGCGTGCAACCTTAAAGACAAAGGATACAGCGCGCAGTAACTAAGTGCGCGCAATATTAAGTTCAGTGAACCTTTGTGTATATAATATGCATTATAGGCTGGTGAGACATTATTATAAGCCGGAATGCTTATGTCTTGGAATTAGGCCAACGCGCCTAGATGTTAAAGGCTAGAGCGCCTGCTTTGTACCTGAATATAAAATACATCACTACGCGCAGACTGACCACAATAAAAGAGATGGGGGACTGAAATTCACCAGTTAGGGAAAGGGAGGGCCAAAAGTCAAGGGAATATTATATTAATATTTCCTAAAACATAAAGTATGGATAATTAGTTTATCCTAAGTTCTAAAGTTGGGGACAAGTGAACAAAAGTAACTTCTGATATGACAAGTGTCAAGTTGGAGACATGCATTCATATTGTGGGGAAACTTAACTCAGGGGGGGATTTTTTTAGAGGGATACCTTACGAACGGGAAAAAGGGGGCAAACGGGCAGGTGGAGCATGATTTTTTGACAAAGAGTTCACAGTGATTCCAATACACACTCAGTTATCTAGTCAATGAATCCATGACCATTTCACTCATACATTCAATTATCCTTGAGACAGCCATGTCATCTTTCGGAAGCCTATTTCCTCATCCTTTTTGGTTCATGTACCTGGTTAGCTTGGAGTGGGATTGAAGAAGCAGGTTGTCAGGCCCGTGAGCAATTCTCTGAGCGAGAGAATTGTTGGGGATTGATTTATGTAGGTGCTAAACTGTAGCTACAGCGCTCTAAGACTTTCATTTCAGCTTGTTGTTGAAGCCCTGGAAGGGAAGTGGGGCAGTCGAGGGACTGTTGAGCAGAGAAGGGGCACACTTCCTTGGGTGGGACAGGCATGTGGGGAATGAGAGGTTGTAGGATATTAGTTGAGTGAGCACATGAGACGGAGTCTTTCCTGTTGTCCATGAGCGTTAGCTTGGATAGGAATCCCTTTACCCTGGGTGGAGTTCAGTCCTAGCTCGGGGGTGATTCACTGTTGAGAATGATGAACAGTGTAGTCTATGGCTGGGAGGTTCATGGATGGTCTATAAGCAATTGATGATAGTGTTTCTAAGATAAGTACCAATTGTATGATATATGGATATGTTGTTTTTTTATTTACATGCCTATGTTACATATGTGACTATAATTACTTGTGTGCTTAGGGGTAATTTTCTGTAAATGATGCATATCGGTAATTATTGTTATTTTAATATGAAAGTCGTATGTTACAGAAAGTAATTGTTTTTCATGTTTAGATGTAAAGATTCTACAAGTGTGTTGTATGTATATGTTTTAGTTGCATGCAGTCTAAAGAGTAAATTTAGGTGGCATTGCTTAGTTGACTACTAGGTATGCTACTATATGTTCCGCAGTATGGGAACGAAAGTGTTCCCTAGAGTAGCATGTTCCTGGCCTGATGGCTGGGAATGTTACTGACAAGCGTCAAAGCATGAGTGGTTTCTCTAGAGTGGCGTACCCCGGCCTCAGTTTGGTCAAGGGGGGATCTTTACAATCACATACATGCAAACCTTTCTTAACTTTAACAACAAGAGACTAGCATTTTCATCAAACTTTTCTTATTCTCACATGACTAGTTTTGGATTAGTCAACAACCCTAACTTGAAATAATCATAACTATGTACCTGTAATGAAAAAATATTTGAAAATAGTACACAATTTTCTTCAGTGTGTTTTATGCAATACCTTCAGGTGTCACTACTTGGAACCTCTCAGAAAAGGAGTTATAGAAAAAATGGCATACCTTGTTGAATTATGGTTTATTCTAGAGAGCTAACTTGTAGAGCGTGCCCGCCCGGAATATTTGTTTATGGATCTGAAATTTTTACACATAATACTACATATTGTACTCTAACCAACACATTTGGTATTACTTAATTTGGATCTGTTATGAAGAAGTTATGACGTTTTTACCCGAAACACTTGTTTTAAACTAGTTTCAGGACTAGCCACAAACCCCATTTTCCACGGAGTGTAACTCCAAAAATACAACAACCCACAATATGAAATCCGTACCACCGCTACTTGGATATGTTTTGTCAATGGCCGATTAATTTCACAGTTTGAATCATTCTATAAAAAAGGTTATTGCAAAAATGGTGAGATGACCTGTAAATAACATACCTTAGAAAGCATCATCAAAAGAATTTATCCTCCCTTGAATTTCAGCCTTCTTTACTTCACCTGTAGAAATTTCAATACAAATTAAGTATTTCGTGTGATTCTCCTGATCTAACAATTATATTCCACTGTTAAATACAGAATCGCTTCTACTAATATTCTTGCAGAAATTAAACCACGATCACAAAGTGAAATATCAAGAACACATAAAACAGAAGTTTTATCGGGAAAGCATAAAGCTAAAAACCCCACTATCATATATTATGTCTATCATGGATTATGAAACAATCTCATGCAAAACTCTAATCCAAGAGCTCTCAATACAATACAATCATCTCACACTGTCATACAAAAATTGACAAATTCATGTGCCAATATTCTGTCTCCAGACAACCTGTCTCCTCTGCACAATCCCTGCAATTAGAATTCTCACAATGAATTCGAATTGCCTAGTTTGTAGATGCTCATGATCATATCCACTGCATGTGTGATTGCATGAGTGCACTTCACTCAAATTACAATTGATAGCCAAACTGTCCCTTTCACCTGTTATCTCAACTAGGTCTCCATTGGATCTGACATGCATGTAGTTAACTATGGTGAATCTTCAGTTGCATGTGAGTTCACTGATTTGAATTAATTAATAATTAATTCACTGAACTCTCACTAGTGTAAGTTCAGTTACAACTAGTACAACTAGGCTCAACTCACTTAACTGAGTTAAACTACTTCACAACTCTCATACCTACACTTATAACTCTGTTACAACTTCAAGTCACCTCCATGTCTTACCAGTCAACCTTTGAACTCGAATTTCCCATAGTTAACTGATTTTCTATTTCAGTTAATTATTTCAAGTAATTATGAGATAATAGATTAATATTTATTGTCCAATTTATTTAAGGGAAAAGTAAATTAGACACATGTTTCTTATTGACTTTTCAGCATCACCTTCTCTCTGAAATTAGGCTTAGATATCCTTTGGTTACCTTAGTCACCTGTAGATATTCAATATTATCAAGTGTGATATAAAATGAGAGAGTCTTGCCTCTTATTTATACTTTCATGTAGCTTCCTCAAGGGGTTACATTTTAACCATCTTAACTCACTTTCCTTATTTTAGGGTTAACCAACTTTTAATCACTTGTCCAATTAGTAATGTATCCATTAACTTTATTATTTAAATAATTTATTGTTTATCCACTTTGACTTATAGTACACTCATCACTTCACTTTACCTCAAGGGGTTACCTTCTAACCATCTTAAACCACTTTCCTTATTTTAGGGCTAACCCACTTCTAACCACTTGCCAACTTAGTAATTTCTCCATTAACTTTATTATTTAAATAATGTCTTTTGTATTCACTTTGAATTATAGTACACTCATCACTTCACTTTATTATTTACCTTCTAAAAATCTCTTAAACCACTTTGACTACTTTGACCTTTNCTCATGAGGGTTCTCCAAATTTGTAAGGCCATAACTCTCAAACTGTGAGGAGTTATGTGACGTTCCTCATACCACCATAAATGGCATGACATGTACTATCCATCTAGAATATTCTTACTTGCAAATATATTAAAACTCATACCATTATACATCAAACAAACTTGGGTCCATTACCCAAACCTTTGTGCTACCGAAATTCGCTATCGGGATTTCTCCAAGGGTTGACATCAATCTACAATATCACTCTCCAATGGTTGACATCAGTGACAACCAAAATCCATACCAATTGTCCATCAACCTAAGCCAATTTTCTGACAATCTCCCCTTTTGGCATTGATGGCAACACTTAGTCATGATAACATTCATGTTTATACTCCTCATCAATGTTTCTATCTCTCCCCCTTTGACATTAATGGAAAAGGGTATCTCCTTTTGGGGTTTCTCCCCCTGAATGAAATCTCCTTGGGTTGCTCCCCCTGTCTACATGCCTATGTTCTCTCTCTCCAATCATTTCTATCTTGCATCTGATAAATATCTCCCCCTTTGTTATTAATGGCAAAGGTATCTTTCCATCCGGGGTTGCTCCCCCTAACTGACTTGTCCTTGGGGATACTCCCCCTAACTGATCTCTTCCTGAAATTGATCTCCCAACCTAAAATGTCCTCTTTATGGTGATTCCTCATGTAAATCTAAGACATATCAGATAAGCATTCAAAAGCATTCATTTTGGAGTAGAAATTACTCTGACTCTATTGCGAAGATACTCAAAGGCTTCCCGTGGAAGTGGTTTTGTAAATATGTCTGCCACTTGTTCTTTTGTGCCCACATATTCAACTCTGATGCTCTTATCTGCAACTTGTTCTCATAGAAAGTGATACTTGATTGGAATGTGCTTCGTTTTGTAGTGCATCACCGGGTTCTTTGAGATATTGATCGCGTTTGTATTATCACAATAGATTGGAATGGGTTCATCATACTCAACTTGTATATCTGTCAGAGTTTGTTTCATCCATAGAAATTGTGTACAACATGTTGTTGTTGCAATATACTCTGCCTCGAATGTAGATAAATATATTGATGATTGTTTCTTGCTTATCCATGATACTAAACACTCACTCAAGTAGAACGATGATCCACTGGTGCTTTGTTGGTCATCAATGCAACCTGCCCAATCTGCATCTGTGTAGGCAATAAGTGATAGATCATTTTCTTTTGGATTCCATAATCCAAACTCATATGTTCCTTTAAGATATCTGAAAATCCTCTTCACTACTAATACATGTGATTCCTTTGGTGTTGCTTGAAATCATGCCACCTGTCCAACTGCCTGCATTACATTTGGTCCAGATGTTGTCACATATAGTAAGATACCAATCATTGACCTGTATTGCCTCTGGTCTATAGACATTGAATCATCACCTTTGCTCAACGTGCAACTGGTTTTCATAGGAGTGGTAACTAGTTTGCAATCTTTCATTCCGAACCTCTTTAGCATTTCTTTGATATACTTAGTTTGAGAAATAAAAATTCCTTTGTTTCTTTGACATATCTGAAGACCCAGAAAGAAGGATAGTTCTCCAAGTAATGACATTTCAAATTCATTATGCATATCCTTTGCAAATTTTTGGCTTAACATGTCATTAATACTTCCAAAAACAATATCATCAATATAAATTTCAATTAATAAAATACTACCTTGAGTTACCTTGATGTACAGGTTGTTGTCTGTGCTTCCTTTCCATAGTTCATAGGGATTTTTTTCATTGTTGTTTATGAGCATTACTCTGTTTTTAATGTGAATTGTTGTATTCACTTCATGTGTCCAAAAAATATATGTCAATTTGGAATCCATTAGCATTGTTCAAGCCATTTCCTGTGTAATTATCATCCATTATGATAATTTTCCTTTGTCTCTGAACCAATATATGAATCCATACTCTTTTCCACTTTCATATATATGTCCAAACCTACTAAGTATTCTTACAAATCCATCTCTGTCCATACTTTCCAAGACTCTACTTGCGCAATTGTCCATAATGTTGACCCATTTATCACTATATTATCATGAAGTCTTGATTAATCTATCAAAATGTACTTCTACTAACTGACTGATCTGGATCTGTCTTCTCAATACTCTGCAAGCTGCTTGAAGAATGGTTCTTTGGTCTGTCACAGCTATCGCATAGACTATCCCTGTCTAATATTCATATTACCTGGGAGTCTCTAATTCGGATGGCTCATAAAAATTCATGCTCTGATGTGTATTCATCATCATCTTCATTGGTAGATTCATCATCTCTCTGAGCTCTGACTTCTTTCTTTCTGTCTATGGATTCATCTTTCACTACAATACCTGAAAGTACAATATCTTGAACATGTTCCTTATTTACTTGTCCTTCTTTTCTTTCATTTATTTTTAAAACCTTTCTATATCTGACATCCCTCTTTTTCTCTGTATATTTTTCTTCATCTCATTTTATTTTCAATATTGTGATCTCTGGGACCTGGTCTTTGTTCACCTGTTCTTCCTATTTTCTTATCCATACTTTCTTATATCTTATATCAGTGTTCTCTTTCATGGAAGTATCGATCATGCTTCTACAATCATGAGCTATGTGTCAATAGTTATTACATTTGTAACATTCAATGTTACGTGGGGCCACATAGGCATTTCTTGCTTGAACATTTCTTTTATAATCCCTGCA
>JASDQU010333504.1:0-12751 GCA_032191745.1 Picea mariana
GGACTCGGGTGATCAGTCCTCTCTAGCTCCAGCTTCTCTACCATCTCGGTTGAAACGAGATTATCCATGCTACTGCTGTCTACAATGACCTTGCATGCTCTATCCTTGGTCTTGCAAGCTATTCTGAAAAGTCTGGTCCTTTGGACTGAACTTTCCACTTCTTTCTCTGGTGTCAAAAGGACTTTTCGCATCACCAGCGATCTTCCGCCTTCAGCATATTCCACCTCAACATCCCACCTATGTGCCTAGGCGATGTGAGTTTCTCCTCCATCTTTCTTTTTCTCTGGACACTCAAATGACTTGTGCCCATTCTTTCCACATGTGAAGCATGTAATTACTCCACCTCTTCCTCTTCCTCTGCCTCTGGTATGAGGAAACCTATTATTATCAGCATATCCTCCTCTCTTCTTTGTATGCTTCCCTCTTTGCTCTGCATATTTCCCTCACTGCGAACTTCCACCTCTTTCTGTTCGAGTCTGAGGTTTCTTCCAGTCGTCCCTGGGCTTCTGGGTTTTTTCCTAGGCAACTGCTTTGCCTCTGGGATGATTTCTTCCTTGGCCTCGCTGACCTTGCTTACGGCTCAACTTCTCTTCAGTTTTCAAAGCCATTTGATAGGCATCCTCCACTGTTCAGATGGTTGCCATGCTCATTTCATCCTGAATCTCATATCTCAAGCCGTTCATATATCTGGCCACTTTTTCGTCATTGCTTTCGCGATGACCTGCCCTGATATTCAACCTGTAAAATTCTTCAGTATATTCCTTTACTGTCATCAGCTTCTGTCTCAGGTTCTGCATCCTCCTGAACAGAGAAATTTGATAGTCCCTGGGAATGAATTTTGCCTTTATTTTTGCAATCATCCTATCCCAGCTTTTAATTTTCTGCTTGCCTTGGCAACGCCTGTCAGCGTGTAGTTCATCCCACCACAAGGCTACATGTCCTTTTAATCTCGTGATGGCATGTATGACCTTCTTATCCTCTTCGACATCTTCATAATCGAAATAGGTGTCTAGAGCTCTAATCCAGTCTAGAAGCTCTTCTACATCCAGATTTCCCTCATAAACTGGAATGTCCATTTTTACCTTTGTACTCATTCTCGCAATAGCTTTAAGTAAGCGTTCACTTGTTGCATCTTCCGCTGGGATTTCTTCTTCTCCATGTCCAACATCATCTTCATTTTCGGACTCACTGATATCTCCTGCATCGACTTTTCTCCTTTCTCTTATCCCCATGTCCACAATCATAGAGTGTAAGTTATGTAATTCTCTTTCTACTTCTGGATTCTGCACTTGCCTATCCCTACCTCTGGGCGTTTCCCTGTCCTTTTCTGGATCGGGTGACTGTCTATCCCGTCTCCTCGGCGGCATGGTGAATTTCCTTCTTCTCTGCTACAAAAAGCAAAGAAATTTTCTAAGCTCTGATACCACTTGACGCAGGCGCACCCTCAGGCATGTCCGCTCACAGGACCTTTTCTCCTTTCTCGGCCCGAAGAACTCAAAGGTTCCCTATTTCCCTATCGGGAAATATCCACCCACAGAAATATCTCAAGAGACTCCCCTCCTTCTATCAGGGTTTTTGACACCCGTGATGTTCAAACAACTTGGATCACCGATCCCCGATGCACTCCTTTGTTGCCTTAGCCCCTGGGCTAAGCCTTTAGTCCACGCGACTGGTTTCTATAAGACCGCAGCCTTATATCCCTTTCCATTGGGGTTTTTGACTTCAAAAATCCCGATGCGCTCAAATGCCCGTTAACCTTCTAGGCTATGCTCTTGATCCACATGACCTCCTCTATATGACCACAGTCATAACTCCCATCAGGGCTACAGGATTTCTAATGCCAAAATACACTCACCCCCAAGACTCACGATCCTTCGAATCCCGATGCACTCCTTATGCATTAGCCCTCCTGGTTATAGGCTTTGACTCATATGACCCTTAACCTGTGACCGCAGTCTTATCCTTTATCGGGATTCGGGGGTTCGAGTGTCAAAATGCACCAACCCTCTTGTCAACAGAATCCCCGATTTCTCGATCACTTCGATCTCATCCACGTGTCCGTTCGAATGGATGGTTCTCGTTACTCCTCGCTATTTCGCAGTTCGCGACTTTCAAATACGTAAACACCCCGTCACCAGGATCTCCGATATCCCGATGATCCCAACACCGATGGACGATCTCCTTGTCGGGACTTTTCCCAATGGCATCGATTTCTGCCACACGTCCTCCTCTTGATGGACAGTCCCGATTTCTCCGGGGTTTCGTGACTTGTGATGTCTCAACTTTCTTGTACTCAGGAACTCCGATTTCCCAATTAGCGATATGCCGACTCTCTTCAGATTTCTGACACCTGTCCCAAGTGGATGGACAGTTCAGATTTACCCTCGGGGTTTCACCACCTGCGAAGTCAAAAACTTACTTGTTCGAGTCCCGATGGCCGAAGCACCGATGGAATCCTGATGATTGCCACCTGTCTCCTTAAGATGGATGGCTCAGATTGACTCCAGGATTCTCACTGTGAAAAATCCCGATCTTCTGCTCTCGTGAACCCTGACTTTGTCAGATATTCTAACACGCGTCCCTTCAAGATGGACGGTTCAAGGTTCTCCTCGCGATTTCGAGACTTTTGATGCCTTGATTTTCACAACCTCAGGAATCTCGATTTCCCGAGTGACGAAATCCCGATGGCCTTGCCTCTCATCGGGATTTTCCTTCTCCTGTTCACGAAGCTTAACCCCCTAGCAACTCATGGTCGATCTAATGGTTGACGGGTGTTTGAATGAGATCTGACGGTCTTAAATCTTTGGAGCTTGAACTCCGAACACAGCCGTAACCCCACTCGCTTCTCTGGCAGATCTAACGGCTGACGGGACTTCGCTAATCCTCCTCGCGATTTCTGACCGTCCATTTTCTTCCCTTGACGATTCCTCAAGAATAACCAAGTATCCCTCCGTGGAACTTGTTCGCCTGTGGTGCAACTCTGCAACACCTGCTTCTAAATACTCCTCAACATGAACTTCCAATGTTTCACTCGACAAACTTGAAAACCTTATCCCTCCTGAGCTTCCACACAACTTTCAACCTCTAAGAGGGTCCTTGCACGCACTCCTTGCGGCAACCTTCAGATAATTTCAAAATATCTGAGAATTCCTCGACTCTGCGCACACCTGCAGCAGTCCTTCAATACTTAGCTCAGATTCACAACTGAGACTCTCCTTAGCCTGTGCACTCCTTGCACGGCTCGCATAACCCAATTTCACTCCTGGGCGATTGAGAACAAGAGTTAAACTATCTGAGCCTTCTATCAATGCACTCCTTGCGGACAACTTCAATTGCACTCCTTGCAGGAATCCTTGCTCAGATAGAGAAACAATTGAAACTCATTTCCTCTTCCTTCAAGACTTCAAACTCAAACCATGAAATCACATACACAACAATATAAAAGAAAATGTATACCAGGAAGCAAACAATCAAGAGCATAATATCAATACACAGAGACCAACACACACCATGAATTTGAATCAATCTTTCTCTATTAATCCAAATATCAGTACATGGGTGTTTCCACACAACTCTTTGCTTCTCTTCTATGCTCAAAAATGCTTCTAACTATTCCTGAATAATGTTACAATACACAGTGAGGGTGTCTATATTCGTTTTCCCTTCACTCCTTCTAAAACTGTCTAATCTAAAATTCAATTCTACCTACTTACATAAATGCCTCCTACCTACTATGAATGAGAGCGGATCGCTCAAGGTCCAATACAATGCATAAGTACGCCTCTTCTTAACTATCACATTTAAGTCTGGTGCATCCATTCTTCAAAGCTTTAAACAATTTGACATATGCTCAAAATGTGTGGCGCTTGCCCCCACGCTCGCTTGATGTTGACGATGCTCCTGCATCATTTATGAACGGAACGAAATGAATAACATGTTGAATACAATAACAAAGAAATATGGAGAAAAAAAACAAATATCAAGTGAACAATAAATTCTATTGAATAAATAAAATAGGATGAAACTATAACACTGCAGAACTTAAAACACTTGCTCGAATGGTGGTAGTTATCTCTAAGAAGAGATGTGGCTTCTGTGTGCATCTTTCTGAGCAGAATGATGACAATGAGGCTCCAAGGGCCATTTTAACATTACGCATGAGTTCCAACACCCTAGACATCCAAAAACCTAACCCTAGGAGATGAAACTCCAAACGTTATGTGGGCCCCAACGGATAATTTGGTACCTCCACTTCCTGGGGTCGTAACTTTTTCATATGACCTCCATTTTAGGCATTTGATAGCCCACTGGAAAGGTCTTCTCGAGAAATACACATTACACTGTCTAACTCTGACTTCGTCTATATTTTGAATATGGAAAGCCAAACAAAAACTGTTTAGGCCCATAAACAACCCTAGAAGTACAAAAAGATGTGTTGACATGAAAACTTCCAAAATAAGCCAATTGGATTAGGTGGGAGGTCACCAATCTCCACCTGGAATATGTGTAGGGCTGCAAACAACCTCGGAAGTGTAGAACCCACAATTAAAAAGAAGTATAGAATAACGTGATGAACTAAAACCCGGGTTCCTGGTTCGAGTGGGAGCAATGGAGGAAGATGGAAAGTTTAGGGTTGAGAAATTTAATGGCCAAAACTACTAGTTATGGAAGATGCAGTTGGAAGATTATTTCTATCAGAAGGATCTATTCCTACCATTGGGTGGAATAACAAAGAATCCAATGACCATGAAAGACGAAGAATGGGAGGTTCTTTGATATGATTTATGAGAAGAACGAAATGAATAATAGGTTGAATACAATAACACAGACATATGGAGAACAACAAAAAATATCCAGTGAACAATAACTTCTATTGAATAAATAAAATAGGTCGAAATTGTAAAACTGCAGAACTTAAAACACTTGCTTGAATGGTGGTATCTATCTCTGAGAAGAGATGTGGCTGCTACATGCATCTATCTGAGAAAAATGATTACAATGAGGCTGCAAAGGCCCTTTTAAGATTAGTCATGAATGCCAAAACCATAGACATCCAAAAACCTAACCCTAGGATATGAAACGCCAAAAGTTATGTGGGCTCCAATGGGTAAGTTGGTACCTCCACTTCCCGGGTTCATAAATTTTGCATATGACCTCTGTTTTAGGCGCGTGATATCCTGTTGGAAAGGTATTCTCGAGAAATACACATTATGCCATCAAACTATAACTTTGTCTATAGTTTGACTATGGCAAGCCAAAAAACATTGTTTAGGCCCCTAAACATCCCTAGAAGTACAAAAAGATGTGTTGACATGAAAACTTCAAAAATAATCTAGTTGGATTAGGTGGGAGGCCACCAATCTCCACCTGGAATATGTGTAGGGATTCAAACGACCCTAAAAGTGTAGAACCCACAATTACAAAGAAGTACGAAAGAACGTGATGAACTAAAAACTGTTGAGAGGAGCCAGATGGAATAGGTGGGTGGCCACCAATATCCACTTGGATCAATCCTCCCCCATTAGGAAGTAATGGTATCCATTGCGTCGAGTTCCCCCATCATGTGAGGAAAACTCTGTTGAATTCATCCTCGGGTAAGCCACTAGCCTTGGTGTAGGAGTTGTCATGCCTTAACAACCTGATAAAGCCTACTCCTTTGTTGGCCAATGCCCTTGACCTATGTGTCCATTATCTGATCAATGGATGTTTGTTCCATGTAGACACGGTTGAGATCTGTTGGTGCTAGTTGTTATGTGATCGATGAGGTGTCCAATAATGGTGGAAAATATGGTTGAAGGAGGTCCACATTGAACACTGGGTGCAAGCAAAGGAAGGGTGGAGTGTTGAGCTCAAAATTATTTCTACCCACAACCTTGGTCATAGTGTAAGGCCCATAGTCAAGTGGGCAGAGCTTCCGATGGGTCCCTATAAGGCGCTCTTTCTGCAAATGTAACCAGATCTTGTCCTCGACCTAAAACTGGTGCAGTACCCTGTGTTGATAATGACACTGCTTGTACTTAGAATTGAATTTCTACAAAATCTCATGGACATGTTGGATGATGTGTTGAATCCTCTCAATGAATTTGGTTTTTTTTTTGGCCTCAGAATGAACATGGAAATATTTTTCCAATGTGGTTGCAATAGGTATTGCAACATCAATGGGACCCAAGGTTTGGAATCCCAACCCCACCTAAAATGGGATATGGTCGGTGGAGATATGTAGAGACCTATTGTAGTTTTTTTGAACATAGGGAATAGTCTCATATGATGTACATGGATTATTAGAGTTGTACATGCGCAGGATGTGCACAATCATTCGATTGATGACCTTTGTTTCTCCATCGGTTTGAGGATGGAAGGAAGTGAATTTAGTGAGATTGGTGTCCAATAGTGACCAGATACTTGACCAAAATGTGTTGAGGAACCTATTGTCCCGATCAAAATATGATGGTATGTGGTATCCCAAAATAGACCTACACTCGTTCGAAGAAAAGATTGGAAGTATCTTCCACTGTGATGTTGTTCTTGCAGGCTATGAGAATGGCCATCTTTGAAAACCGATCAACCACTACAAACACATAATCATATCCTTTCTTTGTGGATGGAAGGACAAACATGTAATCCATCAAGATGGATTCCCAAGGCCTCTCAAGAGTAGGAAGAGGGGTGTATAAGCCTTTATTCTTGATGGTTGTCTTGGTAATGACACAAGCAGTGCAAGATATGATATACTTGCTGATGTCTTGTTGAAGTTTTGACCAATATTTTTTTTTTGTAGAACGAACACAGTTTTATCCATGCCAAAATGTCCTTCCATTCGACTATAGTGAGCCTCCCAAATCATCTTTGCACACTCTCTTGCAGGAACATAGAGATGTCCCAGATGGAATAACAGTCTGTCTTGAATGTGAAAATTGGTGACATTCGCGCTTATACCCAAGATCTTACAGGTGGTGGCGAAGTTTGGATCTTACTGATAAATTTGGGGCCACTTAGATGCCTCATTCCCACAAGAATGGAGCATGGTGGTGAGTGCAACAATGGGAGTTCGACTGAGGTGGTCAAGGACACAATTTGTGCTCCTTGTCTTATACTTGATGTTGAGATGGAACTGTTGCAAGTAGGTGGACCACTTTTGATGGAGGTCATTCTACAACTTCCCCTATGTTTGTATGAACTGTAGAGGCTTGTTTGTATGTTTGTATGAACTTTCCCAGAATGTATTGTTTCCATTGGCAACATGCTTGTACAATGGAATACATTTCCTTATCATAGGTGGGGTATTTGCAGATAGTATCTAAGAGTGTCTCACTATGGTATGCTACATGATGATCGTGATGAGTAAGAACTCTACCTACAACATAGTTGGATGCATCAGTCTCAATATCAAATGATTGTTGCAAATTAGGTAAGGAGAGTACTGGATCTGAGTACAAGAGATGCTTTATATCATCAAATTCTCATTGTTGTGCCTTCCCCCATGTGAAATTTTCCCTTCCACTGCCCTTGGTAACTTGGCTGAGGTCCCATGTAATATGGGAGAATCCCAACATGAACTTTCGGTAGAACTTGGGAAGCCCCAAGAAGCTTCAAAGCTCAGTTAGTGTGGTCGAGGCTGGATAGTCATTGATGAATTGGATCTTAGATAGATCTACATGTACCCCATGCTCATCAACAATGTAGCCCAAGTATTGGACCATGTTCATGCCAAAGGAGCATTTTTCCAAGTTGGCATAGAACTTGTGTTGCCGTAGTGTGCTCAAATCATGTTGAATATGTTGCATGTGCTCCTCCCAAGTTCTACTAAATATGAGGATGTCATACAAATATACCACCACAAAAGAGTTGGCGAAGGGTCTCAATACATCATCCATCAACCTCATGAAATTCGTCAGTGCATTTGTTAAGCCAAAGGGCATGACCAACCATTCAAAGAGACCTTCTTTAGATTTGAAAGTTGTCTTCAATACATCAGTTGGCTTGATGGGAACCTGGTGGTAGCCATATTTTAGGTCAATATTGTTGAAGAACTTTTCCCCCTTGAGTTGTTCAAGAAGGTCATCAATTCGGGGAATCAGGTATCGATTCTTGAGTGTGATTTTGTTTAATTCTCTGTAATCAATGTAGAGTCACCAAGTCTCATATTTCTTCTGCACTAGTACAATCAGGCTTCTGCAAGGGGAGAATTTGGTTCTGATGTGGCCCCTTTGAATTGGCTATTGGATATGATGCTTGATTTCATCATTTTCCATCAACGAGCGATGATATATTGGTCCATTAGGCAGAGGTTCATTGGGGATTAGATAAATGGGATGCTTGAATTGGCTATGCATCGGTACCATGGTGGGTGAGGAGAAGATGTCTATGTACTCTTACACGATCCCTTCCACTTGCTTCTGCTGCAAAGAGATGATTTATGTAGAGGCCACAGATATGTAAGCAATCTTCTGCTTACTATGAGCACAAATCACAAAGAACAAAAACCTCCCAGTCTGTGAAATGACCTTACTGCATTTCTTAACAAATATTAAAGAAATAGTGGTAGGTGGTGCTACCTCTGGTATCCTGTATAATTTTCTACCCGAAGTAATAGTAACACTGCGGGGTCTAGACTCATAAAAATCACGTCGCTTCCAAAAATATGGTTGTCCTAAAAGAACATCATAAACTTGAAGGGGAGAAATATCACACAATAACTCATCTTTGAAGGGCTTGATGTCATAGGGAAGACAAAACTTTTGGTTGACGCAGATATCTCTTCCTTGGTGAAGCCAACCCATGGTGTATGGCTGCGAGTGTGGTGTCGTCAGGAGGTCTAGCTGCTTGATGACCTCTACTGAGATAAGGTTCTTTTGAATTATGCTATCGACAATGAAATGAAGTGGAGCCACCTTTACCCACATATATGAGTGAAAGAGGCATTCCCCTTCCTTTGGTTCTTCTCATTCGCTTGGATGGATTTTGGTGGTAGTGATAATGGTACTAGTTTCAACATCGATAATCTGCTTCCCTCCTTTCGGATTTGATTCAAAGTCAGAATATTCCTCTGATTCGAAAGCTTTCAGCTCAACCACCTGTGACTGCTTGGAGTGACATTCCTCGGTGTTGTGCCAAGGTATTTTATGATATTCACACCATTTTCCCATGTCCTTCTTTGACTTCTCATTACCCTTCTTGTGTTGCGGCTTGGACTAGTTTTCCTTAGAGTGGAAATATTTTCTATGTCCCTTTTGTGGTGGGTTGGGGCCACCTTTTCCCTTCTTTTACTATGAGGATTTTGTAGATCCAACCTCTAGCCTCTTCTACTTAAATTTTTTCTCGATCTTGACAACATATATATAAGTTGTACCCAATGATGCGATGTCAAAAAAATCCATTTATTTTTGAATGTATCTATGCATAAACCTATGGTATTTTAGAACCAGATGTCATTTAGAGTCTTTTATACCCAATTTGGTGTGTAGGGTATGGAAAATATTGGTGAAATCAGGTACTCTTTGGTCCCTTTCCTGACGCAGGGTGGTCCATCTTGCATATTGGTCCTTGTATCTTCCAACATGGTAGTATTGATATTTAATGGCATCCCTGAAGGAATTCCACGTGGGGACGATCGCAAATATTGCATGTTCCTCTATGGCCCTTTTCTCAGAGTATGTATCCCACTAGTCCTTAACCTAGGGTGTTATGGGACTTATCGGTAAATGAAGACATAAACAGATCTCCCTAGATCCACTTAGATCTAGAACAAAACAAAACAGGATATGATGGTTTCCCTAAGCTCTAATCATCGAGTTTACTATCAAACAAGAGATGGGCAACATACTGTTTAAATATCACTTCCTCTTGTCATTGTTGTCCTAGATCCACTCTAGTGCTCCTGTGATATTGTATTTGCAAGGGAACACAAGCCAACCAAAGTGAAAGCAATGTAGCACACTCAAAGAGAACCTATGTATGTGATAAAGGAATCATACAATAAAACGAGATAAGTTTTATGGGAAATAAACATATCACTGTATTATATTAAAGTGAAAGTGGAGATTACAACCAAATCCTTGATGTTGCAAGGTCCCCATACGATGAATCTTTTCTCCAACACACATAATTTCTCCAATCTTGCATGAAGAAGATCCACAATGGCTTGATAAACTGAAATGAAGCTCTCAAGAATGATCCAATGCAGAATTCTCCATACAATCTTAGCCAATTCAACCTTCATTAACCTTAGCCTTTTCCATGAGAAATCCCTCTTTATATAGGGGAAAGAGAGATGGTTTGAAGAGATTAGGATGTTCCCACCAAATTAGAGAAGCGAGTAGGATCCCAACCATATGGATGCCACCTCATATTATAGAAGATCCCCTTCTAGAACTTTCATGAAGTTCAACCTTCTCTTAGCCTTTTGACATCGTTAAACCCTAGCTTTAGATCAGCATGCAGAGACGTCTCAAACCAGTTTTAGGGCAGAGTGCGATGACCAAGCATTGTCGCACCTTGATTATGGTGTATCCTACGACGACCTTCCTTAATAAGGTTTTTTTAGAAGAGAAAGCCAATCACCTTTCTCGTGAATATAGGCTCTTTTGGGAACATGAAGACATGTTCATCAATGGATCATTAAGATGACCAAAATAATGTGTAACAGAATGCCCCCCAAAGTATGAAGTTGGAACTCGTGATAACCGAAATACTTTGTAGAATGTGTGTGTGTCGGAAACAAAAAGTGCATCAGTCAAGAACCTGCAAATAGTCAAGAATTAGCATAATAATATACCATTGTCTGAGGTGGGAATTCCCATACTCAGATTTCAAAAACTAAAATGATTCATAGCCACTAAAAGCATTGTGGATCCATGTCATCGTGAATTGGAATAGCCACCCAGAATACATTATGGATCTATGCTTTAAAGACTTCAAATTCAGACATAGCCACGAGTCATACAAAGTGGATCTATGTGTCAATACAAATAATGAATACTTCATCATGGCCTGGAACAGAAAGGTATGACCCAGGGTATTCATTCTCGTCATCCCTAAGTATGAATCTAACCATGCAATTACAGGTGTTGAAGTCAAACATGGTAGAAACCACTTGATTACCAGTCAATGATGAGAACTGTTAAAAAGTGTGAGCGAAATCACCATTGATGTCAATGAATCCCAAGGTACCCTAGTACAATCCAACGAGTGTGAATAAAGGAGTTGAAGTCAAAAACTCAAGGGAATATTTCAATCAGGGGCCAATGATGTGAACCCACTGTTGAAAGCAAAGAAACCTGCCATTGAGGCATGCAGGCTCTAAGGTACTGAATGATTTCTAAGTCTTGTTCCTGGATAATGAGATGAAGTCAAAAGGAAAATACTTGTCATAGGAAGGCCTTGATGTATCCCCCATCAATGACATGAAATGAGTAACAGATTTGAGATAGATCAGAGTATAAAGTGATTTGAAACTGACACAGAAAAGGTCGACATGGTAGAAAATTTATAACTGCAGATGGCCGACTCAATAGGAGGCTTATCAAGGTTAGACTTCTCTTGAACATATGAACGACACGACAATGGTATTGGAAGCATCGACTCAAGGAGGACCCAAAATATGGACATGTGGATAGTCAAATGAGAGACTATCAAATGATGAAGGGGGGTGTCATGTTCAGAAGTGACTATTACTGCCACTAACACAGATACAGAGACTCATTTCTTTCCCAAATTTTCTCCCACCATTTCTGGTGAGTATCTCTTTATTTTTATGCAAGCTTGAGGAGGATACCATATGCTTGTTGATGTAAGCTCATCCTTCGGACGAGTCCCTCAGAGTATGTTTAACGAACCCTAAGAAGGAGTGGTTCGGTCCCATATGGGTCTTTCGATGTTTGTTTAACAAGTCCAAAGAGAGAAAACTTGGGGGGTTTTCATGTTTAGAGAGTCTGAAAAACACTGAAAGAGGACACCATAAGTTCCTTTTTCATAATTTAATCTAATGATACTGAAAAATTGATAATCTACCGCCCATCAAATGTTTTCTTCAAATACTTTTGTGAGCGTGAAAAGAACAATGTCGCTCGAAAATCTTTTCATTTTTACGGATCCTGAAAAGAGCTTAAAGGATACTCCATAGGTTTCATTTTTTGTGTTACCATTACGAGTAAGAAAAAATGACAAAAATATACTCGGGTACATTCTCATTGATTTATGAGCATGAGAAAGAGCAAAAACTAAGCTCAGAGATTTTGATGAAAAACTCTAAAAGGATTTGTACATACAAGAAATGTATAAAAGCAAACCCAAAAGATGTATCCTTGTTCAAAATTCCACTCCTAGATTTCTCACCTATGAAAAATCAAACACTTGTAATACCATTAGAAGTCTAGGGTTTAGGTGAAATATATAAAATAATATAAAAAATGAAATGGAAAAGTAAAAAGTTAATAAAATTGGGTAAAAACTTCATTTTACCATTTCATTATTACTCCACCATAACTTTGTTCCAAAATGCCCTTTTTACCTCAAACTTCTACTATGAATTACGGGAGGCACGATTGATCATTTGGTGAACGATCTCCGTAGGACAGGTAATTTTAATCTCCTTCAACTTTTCATTGATTCATTTTTTATTTTCATTGGTTATAAATGGCCTTTTGGGTTGAGTTTCCAAGGGTACCCGTGTGTGGAGGTCGTCGCAGGCTCTCTATATCGTGCCCTGCAATGACCCAGGGTCTTCGCAGTCGGCCTTAAGGCTAGACTGCGC
>JASDQU010333505.1:2133-12736 GCA_032191745.1 Picea mariana
GTGACCCCCATAATACGATCTGACCACCACAATCAGTTAAACCACGGAGGGTTAGTCCTCGTAGCTTACCCGAATGCGACCTCGTGCGTAACCCCTGTGTGAGAGGGGGATCCTAGGCAGACTTATACGATAACTGGATTTGACTCTCCCTAACTCAGGATGCTACTGTTTGTTTTAGAAACTTTGGAGATTTATGCTCACAACCCTAATCCAAAGTACTAAGCCTAGTCTACTGTTGATGGAGGATCCTAGAAAAGAAAAAGTTCTAGATAACTTTTAATTAGCGTTGATTTTTTTGGTTGTTTTTTATGCAAAGGGGTGCATGGAAGTGAAACAAATGGAATTATGACTCAGACCCAAAGAGTGCATCAAATATGATAAGCAATCATTTCCTTTCAATGAAGATCTATCTAAGGGAGAGAGGAAGTTCTTTCACTAATCCAACACTAATAAGAAATGCTCTCAAATGATGCTTTTCTCAATCAAATCCTGATGTAATGCAAAAAATTTTAAATGCCTTCTAATATGTGCAATCAATTATGAAGATATCTTTTACTGTTTGCATATGGATGATGATCAATACAACACAATGCTTGCCTTGCTAATTATCTTCTTGGCATGAATGAAAACCAATCTAGCACAAGCAAAAGTCACGCAAACAATACACCCTTTCGTAGCAATCAAAACGAAAAAGCGAAAGAAAGAGAAACAATCAAAAATAAAAGCAAGCTTCACACCCAAAATTAAAAATTCAAGAACAATGACCTTGACTGAAATCAAGACAAAGAGGTCTGTAGGCCTTTGATGACCTTCACCGAGGTTTTTACTCAACTGATGAGAAGAGAAAAACAATGCATGGGTTTCGAATTTCACTCAACAGGGAAAAAATCAATGAAAAATGGTGAAGAAGGCTACAAGATCAAATTAACAAGGTATTTATTCTTCAAAAAGGACAGATGTGAAGGTTGAAAGGGCAGAAAAAATGACTCACTAGATCACTCAGCAAAAGAGACACAGAGGCAAACCCTGAGAAAAGGAAGATCTGGAGGCTTTTTGGGCCAAAAAGAGGTTGGCGCTCTGTTGCCAAAGGCAAGGAGCATTGTAGCGCTCTGTGCAGAGGTATGGAGGAGCGTTGGCGCTCTGTTAACACTAGGAGAGGGGCGCCAGGGTTTAAAAACTCCAGAAATGTCAAAAAATTCCAAAAATTGGGATTCAAACTTGAAAAGTATGCTGAGTTTGATAAATTAAACAGCCAATCAGCTCATGAAACTAATCAAAAGAGGAGTAAACTAGGTCTGAAACAATCAAGGGATAGAACACGGTCAATGAGGAGAAAAATCCAAACAAAAGGTTTCGATTTGAGGCTATCTCCCCAGTGGAGTTGCCAGTTTCTGTTGTACGAAAATCTCCCTACGGACAGGTAGATCACATCTAGAGCTTGACCTTAACCCTAGATAGAAAAGTGATTAACATGGACACTGACTTCCTTTCAAATCTATCTAAACTAACACATGAGAAAGAAGGATGATAGAAGTACCTTTTTATCGACGTTTGTCCCTGCATGCTCCGAGTTGCGCTCCAATGCTTTGCTCCTCGTTGAGTTCTGCGGATAAGACAAGATACGACTGCTTCCTACTCTATTGATATTAGCTTGAAAACAGATCTATCAACTAGTGATAATTTCATGTGACATTAGACACAAACTATAAAGAAACAGGCCAAGCGTGTCATATTGATGAGAATAACGACAGCAATACTTACAATNTTTGGCTGGCTGTAAGTTTCCTCCAAGATCATAAGTTTCATAACTTCAATTCTTCCCCCTTTCCACCATCATAGAGCCTGTTTATATAGGTTAAGAAGATCTTAACCTCTTGAGTTATCATTAGAACAAGTTGGGAACCTTCTCCTTAGATTAGGGACCTCTTGATGAAACCAAGAATTTGAGCACAACTGCCTTCTAATCTCAAAATATCCTCCCCTTATTCTCCTCAATAGGCCAACTACTGCCTCAGATTAGGCAGTGCTCCCTCAGAAGGGGCATCAGAGCGCTGCAGCACACCCTGGTAAGCCTTGGGGAAGCGCCAGCGCTCTCAAGATGAGAAACAACCCTTCAAAGGGGGTTGGGGAGTGTTATAACGCACCCTGAAGCCTTGTAGGGGAGTGCTAGCGCTTCTGGGGCTGAAGTAGGGGAGCACTCCCCCTCAAAACCTTTGTTTCAGGGTTCCTTTCAGGTGTCAAGAGTTATTTGACTTCAGTAAACCAGTTCTCCTCCTTCAAATCAGTCATGTGAGATGTTATAAGTGCCTCCTTAGTGTCGTCGTCATGACAGTATGTCTGAACATCATTTGCGACACTAGTGACCAACTTGCGACACTTGAGAAAGTTGTAGGGAAGATGCGACACTTACGATGATTGAGAGGGACATGCGACACTTATCTAGCTGAGCAATTTTGACATGTAACACCTTTTCCTTTATCAATACATATGATACATCTACTCACAAATTGCGCCACCAACTTCGAGGGATCTGTTAAATTATTATCCTCAAAAATATATAATTTCTTTTCCAATTGAGGTAATATTTCTCCCATTCGTCTATCCTCTAAAATTGTAGATTGTAATTGTAGATTAGGCTTCACTAGCCATTTATTTATATGAATAATATCAACCTGCTTTATCTGTGAGATTTTGGCCTGAGCCTCTTCCATATTTGTCTTAATGTCAAGTTGATGTTTTGTTATGTTAATCTATCCCAGTACTCCAGATCTATCTTCTTTATCCAGGCCTAATGATTCTTTGTTGAGTGAGTGGAAAGCCTCTTCACAAAACTCCTTCACGCCCTTGGCCATTTTCCTTCTTTAAGATATATTAGATTCCCAAGATTTTAGTGTTATATCACCTATGGTCTGTTCCAAAACAGACAACCTGGAAGTCATATCTTCTCCTTCTTTTGCTGATGACACGATTGCTTGTTGGAAGGTAGTCCAAGAAGAAATAACTTCTCTTTCTCTTAAAAAAATGTTATTTAATTCTTGATATGTCACTCGAAAATGATCTTGGACAGTTTCAACCTTGGTGAGAAGGCTTTGTTGTGTTGCTCTGAGTTCCTTTCACACTTTCAAAGCCTTATCTTGGAAGATTGTTATATCTACAATCATGTTTTCTGTAGATCTTACCTTGGTTTGTAGTTGGCTTTCCAACTCATCCTGTTGGGTGGCCCGTACCTGGATCACTTGTATATTCATGTGCATCTCCTCGAGGATGGATTTGAGTTGTTGGATTTATTGTTTGTCACTGTCTCTAATCTTCTCGAAGTCCTTGTCGACCTTTCTCCGAACATTCTTTTCTACAGTGTGCATTTGATTATGCAATTGGCTTATTTGTAAATCTTTCTGCTTTAGTCAATCTTTTAAATTTTTGACTGAAAACTGGTTGGTTGTTGCAAAAGCCCCCAATGAACCTGCTACTTCTTCAGAAAATTCTACCTCCTCTAAGGATTCTCCATCAATCAACATCATGTGTCTTTTGACGACTGAACCTTTCCTTTGGTGTATTTCTCTCTTCACCATAGCCTTCCTTTTCTTGCTGAAAAAGTAATCAAAAGGAGGTAACTCTTCAACCAAAATGGGTGTGAGGTCCTCTATGAATATTTCCTCTACATTTGGATTCCCTCTAGTGAATTGAAATGGTGTGATGAACTGGATAGGGCTACCAATTTTAGTGGATGACTGTTTCCAGGCTGCATTTGTAGTTGATTTATCTAGTGAAATTAGTGATCCTTCTTCTCCTTCCTTTGTTAGTGTCTCTACTTGATCTTTGGCTTGATCACTTGATACATTTGTTGATGGGATCTCTTATTTCTGAGTAGACACCTCAGTATTCTCCAAATTTTCCTGGTTTTCTTGTCCACTGGAGTTTACTGCTTCTGAGCTTTAGGTCTCCATTTGTTGTGCAGCTGCAAACGTCAGGGTTCCTCCTTGTAACACTTTAGGGAGACTACTTATTCAGTGCCTCTGGAAGTCGTAAAACTCAATCATTTTATCGCGTGGTAGATCTCTAACCCAACTCAAGACCTCTGGATAGGATCTCACTCCTCTGAAAATCTCGTCTTGAGGAGAATCGTCGTGTTCATACCTTTTTAAATTGCAACTGGCCATGTGATTACCCACGAACTTCTATTGGTCATGCTTCTTGAATTCAATGCTGACCAGATTTATTTCTTCTAATTCCATGGCGTCTACTTTAGAGTGATCGAAATCTAGTAGGAAAATGCACCAATCTGTAGGGGAAAAGAGGGCCATACCTTTTTTTTTGCCACTTTGAGCTCCTTGCTATTCCCACCGAGCACAGTTTGTCGTGCGACCTCTTAGCACACTAGTTGGTCTGGTGAAAATTGTGGAAGAGAATATGGAGGTCCTGAACAACCAAAAACCCTAATATAAGAGAAGTGTTCCCCGATATACCAGTATTTTATTCTGCCTCGGTTAGGCTCAATTTTTTCTGAAATTCTGGGAGGGGGATAGCCATATATGGCTGTGTGCATCGGCACCACTACCCATTTGTAGATCTCATAAATGAATAATTTTTCCTTTTCTTCCCAGAGATTCGAATGATAGATATGTATGGGTTCGACGCTATTTGGATTCCATCTCCAATCCATTAGTGGAAAAGGCATCATGAAATAGACGACATTCATAATATAAGCTGACATGAAAAATTGGGTCGGTTTCCCTTTGGATATTAGTGAACAATATGTTGTAATATCTCGAACCAAACTGTCCGACAATATCTTTTACCATTCAAAAGAGTACCCTTCTGCTACTATATGTATAATAGGTACTCACTGTAAAAATAAATGAGCTATGTTTTCTTTCCCGTAGAGACTACACAACATCATTTCTATGTACATTATTTGAGGTTATAGTGCGGAAACTAGGTATATACCATGGGAATCAGCTCTGAACTTTTCAGGGTGAGAATACCAGTCTTTAATTAATTTGGAAAGGTTTTTTCCGTATTGGTCACATTCTTTTTTGTTGAATTCTTCTAGGAATTTTGCATTATAAATGAAATTAGATATTGGAGACAATTTGTACATCACCTATAGATGTTCTGGTCTAAAAGACCCAATTGCAACCTTTTTTGAATTGAAAATAGTTATGGTTTGGATATCTACGTGATCCAGCACCCAACCAATCATATTGTTATAGGGCAAGAGCTTAGGCCTTGTCGCTATCTTCTGTAGCTCTGACTGAGCAACAATTTTGTATTTGGTAGATATGTTCTCCTTCTCGTTGTCACTTGAATCATCCAGGCAATTTACCAATTCATATTGTAAGATGTTGAACACTTGTGTCCAGGATTTGATGTTGTCTATGCTTCTGGGCAAGGTGTCAGAGAGGACATCTACGTTATGGCTTGAACTTTCACCAGTAGCTTTAGGTGCGTTTTGTGGAGCCATGGTATCAAGCCTTCGAATTCTATTATCTTTTACAGGGACAGAGAATGCAGAAGACTGATTATTTCGCTAAGCCAACTCTGTGAAAATGAGAATGTAATTCAAAAATGAAAGAAATGTTATTTGCCTTAAGAGTATCAATCAACGTATACCTTCATTGACAATGCGTTTAATTCCTTTAGTAAAAATATTTGGGCAATAAAGTAGGATCTTATTTGAAATCACTTCCCTAAATTAGCTATTAATTCCATTAATGGCTGATATCTCGCGATCTAGGAAAAGCATAGAGAAAATTTGACTTTACCTGCATTTCAAATCAACATAAAATTAACAGGAGATAAGATTTCTTAATGTTTTAATAAATCAGGTTTATCTTGTTAATTAATCATGTTTGACATTAATCCATTTTGGTTTTTTGGACCTCAGGTTATCCCATATTAACTCAAGTTATTATCTCTAAAACACAAATTCGTGATTGATTAATTAACATTAATTATGTTTAACTTCTTAAATAATCGTGCTTAACTTCAAGAGTTTCTCAATTTCGTGTATCGAGAGTTTTGGTGGTCGCTCGAGGCAGGATCTTCGAAACACGAAGTCACGATTAATTCATTAACATTAATTTTGTTTAACTTTTCAAATAACCGCGCTTAATTTCAAGAGTTTCGTGATTTCATGTATCGATATTTTTGGTGGTCGCTCGAGGTAGGATCCCTCAAATGAGAAGTCACGATATAATTAATTAACCTTAATTTCTTTTAATCCTTTAATTAACATAGTATTAGACCTTGAGATAATTTCGTGATTTCATATATCGGGAATTTGGGGTTCTTACATGTTGGGCTATTAGTATCGCGAAACCCCAAAACCCGACATTTAGAAAATAGCCTTTAGTGATTAGACCTTTTAATGAGTAGGAGGCTCCATAACTTTTAAGCATTTTAGATCATTGGATTTAATGGAAGATTTCATCAATGATGATATGAGAGTGCGCGTTTGTTCTTATTTAAACAAGAATGAAACTTATCCAAGTCAAAAGTTTATAAAAAATATATATGTTTCAACAAAGATTTCGGAAATCGTAAAGTCGAGAGTTGAAAGGAAGAGGGGATTCCACTTCTAGACTCGAGAAACTTGAAATTCCAATTCACAAAGAGTAGATATGGAACATTATATAACGGGATATAGTGGACCATGGATCTAGTATGAGTAGAAATTGGGGTTTAGGGTTCGAAAGAAAGGAGGTGAGCTAGGTTTCGGAATTTGTGAAGTGTGAAGTCCCAAAGTATTTGGGGCATTGGGCCCCAAGTCATAGCTAGGCATCACACCGTCAGAGGATAAAGGGAGGAGATAGTATTCACTAATCTCTAATTCGAAGTTCGGTGATTGGAAGAGTTGGGGAGACTCGCAGTAGAATATTGGAGGTCCTAAAGTCGTGAAGAACCTTTTGGATAGGCTCGTGGTCACCTCCAGTGATCTCGTGGAGAGGAAACTTACTCCTAGTGCTTATTCGTGCGGGTGTAGTTTCATAAAAGGACCTGTGGATTTATTTTTGTGGAGGTTCCAATAGAGACCTGGAGAGTTTCTTTGACTTAGGAATAGAGGAAGATCCATAGACCGAGAGGTTAGTAGACCCTGCTAAGGTAGGGGTTCTGCGTCAAAAAGAGATTTGGGACAAGCTACAAGACCTTTATTCAAGGGAAGAAGTAGAATAAGAAGAATAAGTTGAAGCAAATTACAACATCTCAGATTTCAAAGAACCAAATAGAGGTGAGTTATTTTGCTTTAATTGTGAAGGAGTAGGACATGTTGAATTTGAATTTCCTTATCCAAGAATTGAAAGAGATGATACTAAAGAAGAAAATTCCAATGAAGAAGAAGAAAATCATGAAGAAAAAATGAATCAACAAGAAGATGAGTATCTTAAAAAATTGAAGCACATTGAGATTGAAAATAACAAGCTCAAAAACACATAGAAAACTAAGAAGTGAATTGGGTAGTTCTGAAAAGACAGTTGAAGTCTTGAAGAAACAATTAGAAGAATTTGAGAAACTAAGAGAAGAAACCATTGTCAGTGTTTCATGGAAACCTGCACAAAAGACCTAGATAAATCATACACAAACAAAGCTTATCAAGAAAAGAAAGAGAGATACAACATGAAGAATGAGAATCAATGTATATTATGATCTGTTCAATGAGTGAATGATATTCACTCATATAGGAAATGACATCCTATAATTAGGAATGCATGTATAATAGTGATGGTATAAAATTACAAAGTCTAAAATAGAACTAGTCAGTTAACTCCCACTGAACTAGTGTTTCTCCCACTGAACTAGTGTGCCAAAAATAGAAATTTCTCCAACACCCCCCTTGAAAATCACTATGGAAYAAAAAATGATTCCTGACTACTAGGGAATATTAGGTAATCATGTACAATGAAACTAATGAACATTGAATAAAAGTGAGGAAAGAGGGAAAACCACGTGGGAACCCCCCCCCCCCTCAAAAGACAATGCATCAAAAGAAGAAAAGGTAGTTGCTAGGCAACTATGTTCTTCATTACAAGATTATCCCGCAAAGTCTGAAACTTTTTCTCACTGAAAGTATTCATGAATATGTGGAAATATTTATGGATCTGATGAAGTCCTTTGGAAACATGTCTATCCTTGTACCTCTTGATCCTGTGGACCCATCTGCACCTAAAAATATTCCTTTCTAGTGGAAGCCAAAC
The DNA here is from genome assembly GCA_032191745.1 of Picea mariana. Taxonomy (NCBI): domain Eukaryota; kingdom Viridiplantae; phylum Streptophyta; class Pinopsida; order Pinales; family Pinaceae; genus Picea; species Picea mariana. The sequence continues at coordinate 10,329 of JASDQU010333505.1, forward strand.
CATATACCAAGTCCGATTCTTTAGGAGTGAGTCATACTCCTTTTACATGGCTTATTTCCATAATAGATTTCCCACATCCTCACTATAGTGTTTTGGATTAGAATATTAAACCATATAGCAATGCACGGGCATCACAGGTTCTGAAGATGAAAGTACATGAGAAGGCTCCTCATGATGAGATTGATTCCTCCTAAAATCCAATGGATTCCTTGCAAGGATACCTTCTTCCCGAAGCATGAATTGTGCCTTCTTGGGCATATGTTGAAGCTTCAACACTGGCTTGTTATCTGGATGTACTACCTACTTATTTCCATGTACATAATTTGAGTGTATGGAATCATCTCTGATGTCTAAAACTGATGGAAGCATAAGAGTATATGCATGTTGCACTGGAGGTTCATGCAAAGTACTCTCCTTATGTGTAAGTATAAAATATGAGTCATCATAATAAAACTTAATGAATTTATACAACCTTGACTTGTGATCCACCTCACCAATTGCAATGATGTAATTTTCATGCATGTCAATTACTGAAACTGGATTAGATGTAAATTCAACATTTTTACCTTTCTGAGTGATCTAATAAACTGAGAGAAGATTCATAAAAATATTTGGAACATGTAAAACATTCTCAAAACTTCCATTGTGGAGTTCCACTCTCCCTTCAGCTACTACTGCTACTAGAGTATCATCCCCCATGAGAATAGGGGGTCTCAAGCATGGAATCAAAGAAGAGAAAACTTCCTCTTTTGTTGCCATATGATGGGATGCACCAGAATATATAATCCATGAATCATATAAGGAATTAATTACAACCATAGCATGATGAATACCTTTCTTAGGAGCAGGATCTTCTTCCTTTTGCTTCTTGACTCCCTATAGAATGAAGTTTCCAAGGTTGTTCTGCTGAAGTTCTGGTGCCATAAGATCGATATGTTTCTTCATGCATGTGGATTCATCATGATTCAGTCTATTTCAATAAGTGCACTTCTTTCATTTCTTCTTCTTCTTTGAATATGAAGAGTCTTTGGAATCTGAAGAATTATTAAAGGGTTTGGAATATCCCTCCTCGTTTGGTTTCTCCTTCTCATTCTGTTTGGATGATCCTTTTACACCATGCATGGTGAGTGCATGATCTTTGGGATATCTCATGAGGCCCATATATATGATTTTTTTCTGCTTTTGTGTGAGAGACTCAATGAACTGAGCCAGCATAGGCATTTTCCAATTTTCTCTGAAAAGACATCTTCCAGATTCGAAATTGGAGACATATACAACGTATTCTGGTCCTAGCTTGGCCAAGATTGTTAGAATAAGTTGTTTATATTCTGTAGACTTGTCAATACCACATTCACCCAAGATAAATAACAAATATTTAAATTTAGTAAAGAAATCCTATATATTATCAAAACTTTTAGGGTCTAAGGTATTCAACTCTACCTCAAGCATATGACCTCACATCTCATCCTGCTTTCTAGAGAGTCCTTCCAAGGTGGTACAGATCTCGTTTGGATTCTTTCATGAGACAACATGAAACCATAAATTGGTGGATATTAATTCAAGAAGTAGTCCTTTGGCCTCATCCTTACGGTTCTCCCATCTAGTCTTCTCAAGCACTGATGTAGGTTTTGTTTCTATCACCATTTAGAAATTATAAAGTCCTTTTCTTTTGAGTTGGATTGCATCCTTCGGCTTCCCTTAAAATTAGCTGTATGGTGTGAGTATTATCACCATACTTGATTGAATAAGTTGCATCACCTCCATCCCTGCTATTTCTTCTAAAAATATCCTAAAAACCCAGATCGTGGATTCTGAGATATGACAGATGGTTCTATGGAAGTTATAGATATGATAAAACAACTATATATCCTAAAATATGTTGTGGATTTTGTAGTTTTGGTGAGAATGAGCATCCCTATTTTATACTTCTCTGGTCCAAATTTCAGCTCGATCGAGATCACAAATTTCGCGTTATGGCTATTTTACTACAAAAAACTGATTTTTAGAGGGCTGCTAAATTGTCACACCCTAGAGAAGGATAAAGTGCGAAAATGTTGAATTGTTTCACCCTAGTGAAGGACACAATGCAACGATTGTGAAAAATTGAATCGTCACACCCCAGAGGAAGAGAAAAGTTTGAAGATGTCTCACCTTGGTTTTGTATAATCTGTGACGATGTGATCGTCACACCCTTAGATAGGGATCGGTTTCAACGATTCCAATCGTCACACCTTTCAATAGGGATAGGCTGCGACGATGACGGAAACTAGGTTTACTCAAATCCTCTTTTGGTCTTCTCTATCTTGTCTAGGTTGTGTTGACGGGCGAAAATGACCATCCGTCAACTGGGAGAGTGGAACCGGTCTGGGGTTGTCTAAATAACCCAAGCCGTTTGGTATGGACCACCC
>JASDQU010333513.1:4407-17158 GCA_032191745.1 Picea mariana
CAAACCAACCCCTACATTTATGGTGTTGAACTGAGGATTATCAATCATCGGGACCATGGATTCCCCTGATGAAGGGTCAGAATGGGAAAAGGACAACTGGTCAATGGTCACAATCCGACCCTTGTGTAGAAACAACAAGAGCCGAAAGACTGTAGCAACCACTACATGCATTGCATAGGTCCAACTCCTTCCTAACAAAAGGTTGTATTTGAGAGGTGCAACGACCACTTCAACTTCGACACACATGGTCTTTCCTCCTAACTACAAGAGGAAAGAAGGAATGATTCCATGTGGTCTGAACGAACTACTGTCAAATGCCATAGGCAATGTAGGCAACGGAGACAAAACGGGTTGGCCAATGGCCTTCCAACACGCCAAAGACTTCACACAAGTCAAGGTGCCCTCTTCAACTATCGTACAGAAGATATTTTGAGTAAACGATTTCATGGTGTAAGCCACTACTCTCTGAAATGCAACGTGGTAAGGAAGATGAGGTTTCAAGTCGATTGGATCGAGAACGATTGCTCCCAAGTTACAAGTCTTTGCAGATCCCAAGGTGGATAAAAACTCTTTTCTCTGTGAAGGGTAGCTATGGAGGACTTCCAAAGAAGACATCGCGCAAGGGGTTTGTGCCAAATCTTCCACAACAAAGTATTTCTGGACAACCCTCACATTCATATTATCAGAAGCTTTCTTGAATTCACCTTTGGAGATGTGTTTCATTGTTTCGCCCATCGTCTTCTCAATCTAGAGAGGAACCGGTGGGTTTGTGGCTTCTTTTCCATTTTTGTTAGATTCTGACATTCTTCTTTCCTTCAGGTTGCTGGTTGGACTTCTGGTTAATCGATTGTACAGTGTGTACGTCTGACGTTTGGGTAGGGGAAACAGTTGAACCTGAGGTCTGGTTGGCCGCAGGCTGTTGTATCGACATTTGTTGCAATTGAGTTGACAACAGATCAGTGGACTTTCCTTGTGTTGATCCCACAATACCATCGACATGGGGTCCATAATTTTGTTTGGCCTTGTCAAGGATGGATCGTGGCATGTCTGGCAATATCTCATAGAGCACGCCGGACTGAGAGTAAATCAGTTCAAGTTGTTGCGCTCTCATTATCGCCTTCTCCTCTGAAAACACTCCATAAGTTGCTACATCTTTGGATACAATGGGTACCAAAGACTTCAGGAACCACTCCAGCAATAAATTTGGTGGGACCTATATCTTAATCAAGCTCTTCCGACGTCACATTTCTCAGATGTGGTCGGAGATATGGTCGTCCTTAGTCTGCTCAAAGTTGGCCAACAATTCAGTGCCGACATCGTATCTCACGGGTAACTGGAAATGGTTTATTAATCCCATTTTTAAGTCGTTAAATTAAGAATACCTCGAGCAGTCGAGCTTAATATACCATTTCACGGCACCCCCAATAAGAGTGTGTTGAAAAAGGCTCAACTAGATGGAGTCATCTAGTAGTGAGTTTGAGGAGCACCATAAGTGGAAGGTTGTCACGTGATCATCTGGGTATTTTCCAAGCTTGCCTTTGAATTTTGGAATATTCGAGGGAAACTTAGTTGGCATGCGAGGCCAATGTGGATCATGACATATTGGGTCAATGAGCAACCTCAACAAGTCTGGCAGATGTAGCATTTCCAAAAACGGTAGTTTAGGTTGAGTAATATGTACAGGAAAAAGGGGGCTTGGAGTTTGGCTGGCACCAGGTTGTTAGGTAAAGTTGGACTATTGGCCAGGGTTCTGCTAGAAACCATGGGCTTGACCATAATCCAGAAACTGCGTTTGTTGGGATATCATTGGTTGAATCCCATAATTGGATGACATGGCTTGGGCCAGGATTGCTCCCTGCGTTGTGTTCCAAGTATTTTGGAAGGGGATGCCCCCAGCCGATCCGACGGGCATAGGTATTGAACCTTTCCTGGGGTTCCATTGACCATGGAATGGGTTTCCCCCAACTGACATCCCTTGCGAGTAGGGATGATTTTAAGGATAGAAATTTATTTTAAAATGTAGAAACCTTGGCGAATCTTACTAATCCTTCATACGCCAAATATAAAATGTTTGGCGATATGTTTGTAAAAATATTTAAATTTCTAAGGATTTTATATAGTTTGTATAAACGTTTGACGATTTTTAAGGTAAAATAATTTTATCCTATAGAATTTGGGCGAATCATTTTTAGAATAATGAATATTGTTTTGGGAAAAACCATGGAAAATTAGCCCATGAGTGAAATTTATCCCCTAAAATCATCCACGCTTGCGAGGGAACTGATATTTTCTAAGGATTCCAAAGCCCCTGAGAGGAGAAAAATCCTATACTTTCCCCCTGTGTAGGGATAGTAACCTATATAGGGTTTTGTTTCCCAAAACTAGGGTTACTCCTTGCCGAGATGGCAGCCGAAGAAAAAGTGTTGTTCCCAAACGCGTCGAACAAAGAGAACGACATGGATCCCACCGGCATAGTGTAAGATGAAGGTCATAAACTGCCTACTCCAAACAAGCTATAGTTAGAATTTGGTTTGATGGGTTGCTGGAAAGCACCATCGAGCGAGGGGGACGGAGGAGGTATATGACCCCCACCGTAAGGGATAGCATTAAAGGGGACTGAATTGCCCCTGGTAGACCCTTGTACGAGAAAGTTTGAGCTCCCTGCCCCTAGACCCATGGTCTGTAAGTTGGAGTAATTAAGGACTGAGTTCAAATCGAAGTCGGGCATCCCATATCAGAATGGAGGGCCCATCGCACTCTATGTAAATGTAGTAGTGGTCATCGTCGATGAAGGTATCGAACCACTGCCTGAGGTAGAGGGAGTCGAGATCACTGTGGTCCAGACTGGCGAAGGTGGGTTAGGAGGTGTTAGCACTGCCATTTTTCTTTTCAGTTAGATTTGGTCTTAGTCGAGTCATGGCCTGTGTGTTGGTAAGTGTAGTAACCATCATCAACTCATTATGAAGGCTGGGAGAATGAAAAATCACAGTGTTTATATCACTTATGCCCTGCAGCCCTTATCAACTGTACTTTACAGGAATAGATGTGCTATGGAAAATCTGCAGTTCATTTCAAAACATCTAGCCACCATGAATTCAGTGTTCCTTGGCACGATTCCTCCTCCCTCCTTCTCTATTATAAATTCCAGATGCTCTGCACACATTCTATTCACAAATTAGGTTTATGCATTGTTTGTAATCTTTTCTCGCAAGCCTAGGTTGATCAATTTTTCCTCCTTGGGTCTTTGCCAGATCCACCGTGCGCAAGACAAATATGAGTTGCACCATGGAAACCTCCCAAAACATAAGAAAGGTCATGCGAAGTGGAAGAAGTGCCAGGCCCAAGCCCCAAAGAGACTGGGATTCGTTCTTACTCACAACAAGCATCCCCAAGGATCCAAAGGGATTTTTCCCTCTACCCACGGAAACAATGATATCACACTACGCGCAACCTAGAGTGGAAGAAGTTGCACAAGAAGGAAGGACGTTAGAAGCCCTGTCTCCCCAACGAAAGATACCATGGAGAAGGGGAAAGCCAAGGAAGAACAAGGAAGATGGGGAAACCTAAGTCCCATACGAGCCAAGCGCAAGATCGGCTGCCAAAGAATTACTTATGCGCGTTATTCGACTAAAACATGTTGAAGGTACAAGTCGAGAAATATGGAGCAGAACAAGGAGGACAAATGCCGCAGACACTAATGTTTGAGAGCCATCTTAACAGGTGAAACAAGCGCAACTCGTTATCACCGAACTTTACCAGGAAAACAAGGAACTGAGACGGAAGTTAATAGAAAAGACCCTTGAGGTGTCAGCATCGTAAGGCCATGAAGGAAACATGACATGGCTCAAGAGACATCTCAGAGAGGTGCAGGATACAATTGTACAATTGCGTGAAACACATAGGCTGTTAGAAGAAAGGAATGTGAAGCATTTCAGAGAATGTGAAACAACCAAGGAGAAAGTTCACACAACTCTTGCCAAAGCACAAAAGAAACATGATTAACTGACTTCATTCTCATATCCTCAAATGGAGTGAATATCTTGACATTTTTTAAGGAGGCATCACCCTTATACAGTTTTTTCATTTTTGTACGGCCACGACAATCAGCAGCCACTCACCGCGCACGCACCCTAGCAAATGAGTGCGCGATAGAAATCAAGGATATTAAAGTAGATGGTGGGAGCCTGACAAAATACTTGATCATTCAGATATCTTGTCGAAGGAATGCATTGACACATCACTCTCCCCATGATGAGACCTTGTTGATAACCGAATTCTTGTGGAAGAATACAAGTAGTCATGATGCGACCAGATGGAGTTGTTTTTTATTTTTGGAAATGCGTCATGTGAAGATTCATTTAGCATAGAATAGTCAGTTTCCTAAATTCTAGGGACAGTAGCTAGAGAGTAGGGCAACCAAAGTGACACCCTGACCTATATATTTTATCTTTTTAATGTAAGCCAGGTTGGTTGGAAAACTAGTGTAGATAGTGACTATTGAATGTAGTTTGAGCTTGATCGAAATTTAATGCAAAAGTCTTGAAACTTGATGAAAATATTCTAATTGTAGCATTTGGATGTATTGTTTCCTTTATTTACATACATACTTCCTGTATTATTTATTCATATATATTTCTTTCTAATAGGAACATATTTTTGAACCTGGGATTCACTGCGCAGTGCCCTGGGATTCACACCATTTAGACAGACTGTCTTTCCTCTATGTGAACTCTGAATTCATCCTCAATGGTGCTCTAAGTCGCTTCATGTGTTCCCCCCCCGCCTCACACAACGATTTTTCACTGAAGACTATCGCTCGCTTAGCCTTTATCCTCTCAAGTTCAGTCACCGAGTCATTTGTTTCTATCATTTTTCTCGAACCGACTCCATATCCCAAGGTCTTACTCTCTTGCACCAATATAACTAGAACTTATTATTAAAAGGTGTTAAATCTAGCCGATAGCTCAAATCCATATTCTGTATCAAGACAAAGTCTCCCGAGAGAGCCCTCTCTAGGTCCAAAAGGCTAGTTTCAGATCTCAAAGTTGGTTTGTAGGTTTCCTTTGTCATTTGTTTCTCAACCAAATGAAGTTAACAGAGAGCTAACAGGAGGAAAAATACCACCTGTGGTAGTAGCTGAAACAGGAGTATGAGGAATCCTGGATGAAGTAGCAACATTTGCTTCCATCGCTGCTTGTAAGACTAACTGACTCTCGAAAGGTGTCACCTTAGGAAGGAAAAATTGTACTAAGATTGGCTCCAACAAGTCAGTAATCGGAGGGTTGGCTAGCACGAGAGCTTCCACTCCAAGGTCAGAAACACTAGGTTCCTCCAGAGTCGAATAATATCCTCACAGAGCAGGCTCGAGCACAGTTTCCTATGGCCTGATCTCTTTGAACTACCCTTGTTGGTCAAGTATTTGTCGTAATGGTGGTGGAGGTGGCTCTAATGAAACCAATGGCAGGACCTGAAGCCTTCTCGAACGATGGAGATATTGATCTTCCACTTTGTGAAAATATCAATCGACACAGTAAGGCTTAACTAGCGATTAAAAACCAGTCACACACTAGAAAAATTCCTATAAGACAAATCAAGCAAACAACTATCTAGTAGGAAGAACAGTTACGCCAGCCAACACTAGAGAAACTAACCAGTGCAAGTGGAACTCGAACATGGAAGAACCCTCTAGGTATACTCTACGAAGTGTGACCTGACATATGCCCTAGGTACCGTGGTAAAACCCTGCAATCACCCATGTAAGTCCCTAGAATATGGGCAACTAAGTTTCCAGCTCGAAGTTAGTCAACAGGCAGGTACAGTCGACAGTAATGCGAATCACAATGAGCAGGATAACAAATCTAAAACCTATCGAGGGCATCAAAAGTAAGTGGTCCAAAAGAAAACATAGGATCTCGAACAGATTCGAGGTCCACAAAGCTCTATAGGCAAATGCAGTCGATAGTACTCCCACGACGGATCCTCAATATGTGTTCCCCACTCTGTTTAATCTGGCTTTGGAGGGGTTATCTCCACTTCCTTTCCTCATAGGAACTCTTGTTTAGCCCCTGTGTTAGAGGGGGCTCCCAGATAACATTTACGACACTGTACTTTAACACTCCCTAACGCTAACTCCAATATTTGTTTAAACAGCCTTGAAGAGTTTCCTCTCCAACCTAATTCAAGGCCCTAACCCTAAACTAATTAGTTGACCCTACAAACATAAAAATTCTATTTAATTTTAGATTTAGTGTTCTTTTTAATCGCTTGATTTACTCAAGGGATATGGTGGTGAAAGTAGTGATGTTATAAGAGATGTAAAATAAGAAAAAAAGATGAAACTTGAAAGAAAAATTACTTCTAATCAAAAGCAAATCTTTACAACTAGCTCTTTGTAACCAACTTTTCTTTAACTAATTTTTTCAAGATATTTGAAAAGAAGACCTAAAACAAATTTTCGCTTGACTACAAGCTACTTATGTTTCAAGAAATCAATAAAGAACTTAAAAATAGACACTTTTTCCTTTTTAGCAAATAACCAACTCTAACTACTTTACCAAAGTAAAAATAATTTTATTTTTTTTTGAAATTGCTTCAAACAGAAAAAATGAAATAAATATTTTTTTCTCTTTTTTCAAAGCAAGTGAAAGGGGTAAAAAGAACACTAAAACAAGACTGAAATAGATTCCTATCCCATTGCGGATCGCAGGAAATCACTCAAGAAACCAAGAAGGAATATCTATAATTCACAAGCTTGCTTAAAACCCTTTCAAAAGTAAACACAAGAAAATCAAGAAGACAAGTAAAATGAACTCTAAACCCAGGCTATGCCTATAAGACAGAGACTCTGAACTGATCCGAGAAACCCTAAGAAGTGTGAGCTTCAATTAGGAAAGAGGCCAACTCCCTCTTTTTTCAAAAAAATTCTTGAAACAGAGACGCGGGTTGTTGCATCAGCAGCCTGTGTATGTATGCGGGTTGTTTACTGAGCAGCGCATGTATGTACATGGGCTGACTCAATACAAGTTGCGTACACCTCTGTATCTTTCCAAAAATAAAAGAATAGATAGACTCATAGGGTAGGGACAACTGGTATAACACCCGAAGGTGACTAGGATCCCTTAACAGACTCAGAAAACTCGATAGAAACTTGAAAGGAAAAAAAACCAATCAAACAACCCAAAATCCCCTAAAAAAACCCTAGAGGCTTCCTCAGTAGGGTCGTCAGTTATGCTAGCGGGAAAACCCCCCATTATCTAAATTAGGGCTTAGAATGTAGGGAGATCGATTAACCATCTAAAATTCAATTAATTCTCTATATTTCCCCAAACATACCAAAAATCATATGAAGAAAGCAAGGAAAAGGATATCGGGTAATTATACCTCTAATCCCACATGTGGTGATGACCTCCTCATGGTTGGAAGTTCCACTGATTGCACGCCTCCTCCCAGGGATGACCTACATCCAAAGATTGACAAACTAAAAACTACAAGCATGCTATTCCATATATAAGTTAGGGTTATATGTTAGAATGTCAAGCATAAATCAATAAAAGTATTCAAGGCACCATCATTTGGGACAGGAAAATGTAATTCTTTTATTAATAACACATAGATTATACCTTTACAATCTAAGTCGGCCATTGTTCCATGAACCTGGTCCAAGCTCCTCTTCACCAAGCTCCAAGTGCACCTTGTATGAACTTCTCCTCTCAACCTTATGATTTCTTCTTGGGAAGTGAATGGGTTATGATGGAAGAAGAAAGGGCTAATGAGGGAATGCTGAGGAAATTCTCACAAAAGGAAACAATATCTTGGGCAAGGAGGGGAAGTCAAATCGGGTAGAGTTTCACTATTCTTATGCTTAGATCTGAAATGAGACCCCAACACCTCATTTTATATGAGAAAAGGATGGTTATTCGGTTGGGTGACGGGCTATAGCAGGTGGATTAGTTGGAAAAGTATCAATAGCCTGTCAATTTCAACGAATTCCTTGCAACTTTTTATTTTTTGCAACTTTTTCAAGTATACGCGGGCTGTAATGGTGTAGCATGCATATGTACATGAGATGTAGTGGTGCAGCAAGCGTATGCACACGGGCAGTAATGGTGCAGGGTGTGTACATCTTCTAAAAAATGGTTTTTAAAGAAGAGCAACTCAATAGTGATTTGGAAAAAATGCAAGTAAGAGGGCCAAGGGCATGTATGCATGTGTAGAGCAATTTAGGGTTATAACAATTGCTTGTTTCTGCTCCTGCACAATCTTTACTTCTACTTGTAATTTTTTGAGCTCCTCTGCTACCTTCATTCTAAGGGATATATCCATGGTTTTTTGTCTCTTCTTCAAATCTTGAACCGCCACATTCATCTTTTCCTCCCTCTGCTCGAATTATTAGATCTTTTCATCCTCTTCGAGGCTTGTCCAAATCTATGCAGTCCTATTATAAAGTTCTGCCACTTCTTTAACCTCCTACGTTATACTCTCTACGTACGCAGTAGCCTCTTTCTCCCTCTGCTCTCACACTTTTGGAGGTGTGCTCGGAGTTAAATTATATGTTAACTCTGTTATTTCTTTCTTGTATCTCTCCATGGTCTACACAATTTGTTGTATATCCACTTATGTTGTAACCTCCTGTGTCTGCCTGCAGTCAGGTATACTCCTGTAAACCTCTAGGAGCTTCTTCTCCAAAATTTGTGTTGATTCTCTTCCTCTTTTTCCAGTGTGATTTGTTCACATGTCACTTGCATAATCTCCTTCACCTCACGACCGATTGCTAGGTTGGTGGCATCTGCCCTAGCTCTAGATTGCACTTCCCGCATTACACTTGCTTGCGGTCCATATAAGGCTTTTGTGGGTATTTTCTCCATGACCAACTCCATATGCTCCACATTATTTACTGGTCTATGTGATGTCTGGTCATCCATATCCAACATGTCTTGTGTGACTATGAATCTGTCACTGGTCACTACTACTGTCTCCATAATATCTTCATGCTCCTTCTTCACTGATGTTTCATGTTCTTTATCTATTTGTTGCCCTGCTGGATGATGCACTGTATTGAGTTGTAGTCTCTCCAAGATGTCATGGACTTCTTCTAATTTTTCCATGATCTCCTCCCTTTGCACCTCTGTTGCATGCACTACATCCTCTCCTCTGTCTTGGACTTTGTCTGCTGCCAACTCAGCATCGTCTTCTATGATAGTGATCATTGGAGTATTTTTATGATACTTCATATTTTTTCTGATTTCTGCCTCATGTGCTCCCATTCTCTTCTTAGTTGGTGTTGACGTTTATGCCCCATTCTTATTCTTTCTTGATTCCCCATATTTAGCTTCATTTGGAAGAGACCTATATCCCTTCTTTCCATTGCCTTTTACTTCTGTCTGTGACACTGTCTCTTTCTTTCTTGGATTTTTGTTGGTTGCACTGCTTCCTAAAGATTGGTCACGCTCTACAGCCTTCCTTGTATTATCTGTTGAACTGTTTGTTTTATTGGATGTTCATTCTTCTGCTAGCTCCTTGGTATTTGTTTCTTTCTTTTGTGGTGCTGGAACCTTCAACTACGTAGGCCAGTCTTGCAAAATCCAGTTGACTTCTACACGTGTTGTACAATAGCTCATTTCCATCGACTTCTTCTTTGGGTCCCTTGTGGTCTAGATCCATAGATGATGTCTTGAATCTTTGAATTTTGCAATACCTTCATTTCCTTGTACCACTTCTATTAGGATCCTCCAGACATTGGTTTTCTTTTTTTGCATAGCATCCAAGAACATGGCAAATACCACGTTGTTAGCCTATTGGTTCTTGGAGTCCTTTTCCTACCATAATGTTTTGTAGTGCTCTGCATAACATTTCCCGTTTTTGTCTAGGAAAGTTGAAAACTTGGGCAACTGCTAGCCCCAATGCAATAAGTATTAGCAACCAGGAGTAATGGAATTTAATTCCATTATCCTAGGCATCTCTACAATATACCAAAACTTGAATCAACATATATGGTGCCTACCTAAATACTGCGCCCTTTTTTCACTACGCAGTTATTCCTATCACTCCTGCTAGTGATTCTTCCTTCCTACACTTTCTCAAAAATTTGTAGGCCATCATTTTTGTAGAAAACTTGGTTGCCTAATCATTAATGTCCTTGATGATTAGTGCTCAGGTTCCCTCATTTTTCCTGAACTGTGCCTTCACTTCCTCTGTATTTTCTTTATCCCTGGATTTTTTGTCCAAGTAGCCTTTTGGATTTACCCCACTAGTAGGCATCCCTGTGATCTTCACTATGAGATCCACATCTGTTACATGTCAACATTACTCAACTGGATAAGTGTCGCATGTTCCTCTCAATTGTCGTAAGTGTCGCATCTTCCTTACAACTTTCGCGAGTGACGCAAGTTGTTCACAAGTGTCGCACACATTGTTCAAGCATACTGCCATGATGATAACACTAAGGAGGCGCTTAAGATTTCTCATACACTTGATTTGGAGAAGAGGAACTGGTTGACTGAAGTCAAGGAACGCTTAACACCTGAGAAGAGCTCTCAAACAAGGGTTTTGAGGGTGAGCACTCCCTTACATCAGCCTTAGGAGCATTGGCGCTTTGCTATAAGGCCTCAGGGAGCATTATAACACTTGTCTGCCTTTTTGAAGGAGTGCTATCCACCTTAGGAGCGCTGGCGCTGCCCTCAAGCTTCCTAGGGAGCGCTACAACACTCTGATGCCCATTTTGAGGGAGTGCTACCTAATCTGAGGCAGTAGTTGGCCCGTTGAGGAGAATAAGGAGAGGATCTTTCAAGTTTAGAAGGCAGTTGCATTCGAATTCTTGGTTCCATTAGAAGATCCCTGATCTAAGGAGGAAGTTCCTCAACTTGTTCTAAAGATAACTCAAGAGGTTAAGCTCCTCTTAACCTATATAAGTAGGCTCTATGATGGTGAAAAGGGGGAAGAATTGCTAGCATGAAACCTATGATCTCATAGGAAACACACAGTCAGCCAAAGGAGAGTGATCAATGAAGCTGTTGTCATCCAGGTTGTGGAACTTTTGAGCAAGGGTTAGATGAAGGGGACTTGACAAAGCTGTCGCATTCACATCTACGATTGTAAGTACTGTTGTCGTTATTCTCACTAATATGACACGCTTGGCCTGTTTCTTTCTAGTTTGTATCTGATGTTACATGAACTTATCGTTGATAGATAGATCTATTTTCAAGCTAATATCAATAGAGTAGGAAGTGGTCGTATCTTGTTTTTCTACAGGACTCAGCGAGGAGCAAAGGATCAAAGCTCAACTCGAAGCGTGCAGGGACAAACGTCGGTAAAGAGGTACTTCTATTCTCCTTCCTTCTCATGTGTTAGTTTGTATATATTTGAAAGGAAGTCAGTGTCCACATTAATCATTTTCTGTCTTAGATTTAAGGTCAAGCTCTTTGAGGCAATCTACCTATCTGCAGGGAGATTTTCCTACACCAGAACCTGGTGACCATACTGGGGAGATAGCCTCAAATCGAAACTTCTTGTTTTGATTTCTCCTCATTGACCTTGTTCTATCCCTTGATTGTTTTTGACCTGGTTCACTCCTCTTTTGATTAGTTTCATGAGCTGATTGGCTCCCCACCTCATCACACTCAGCCTAATTGTCGAGATTGAATTGTAAATTTTGGATTTTTTGACACTTTTGGGAGTTTTCTGAACTTGGCGCCCCTGTCCTTGTGTTAACAGAGTGCCAATTCTCCCTCATAGCCTTACACAAAGTGATATAATGCTCCTTGTCCTTGACAACAGAGCGCCAACCCTCCTTTGGCCAATAAGCCTTCCAAAATTGTTTTTTCAGGGTTTTTCCCCTGTGTCTCTCTTGCTGGGTAACCTTGTGAGTCAATCCTTCTTCTTTCCAGCTTTGATATCTGTCTTTTTCTTGGAGAACAAGCATCTTTCTGTTTGGATTTAGTAGCCTTCTTCACTATTGTTGTTGAGTTTTTCTGCCATTTGGAGTTTGAAACCCATGCATTGTCTTTCTCTCCTCGTCAACTGAACGAAAAACGCTGGTGAAGGTCATCAAAGGCCTACATATATTTTCATTTGATTTTAGTTAAGGTCATTGTTCTTCAATTTTTCTTTTGGGTGTGAAGTTTGATTTCTCTTTGATTGTTTTCTTTCCTTTCACTTCTTGTCTTGATCACAACGAGAGGGTATATTGTTTGTATGATTCTTGCTTGTGTTGGTCTGATTTCCATTCATCCAATAAGATAATTAGCAAGATGAGCATTGTTTTGAATTAATCATTATTCATATGCAAACAATAAAAAAGCATCTTCATGATTGATTATGCATGTTATAAGGCATCTAAAAAGTTTTAGCATCATATCAGGATTTGATTGAAGAAAATTTGTTTGAGGGCATTCCTTATCTGTGCTTGTTAGTGGAAAGAACTCTCTCTCTCCCTTAGATAGATGTTCATCGAAAAGAAATGACTGTTTATCATATCTGACGCATTTTTGGGATTGAGTCACAATTGCATTCATTTCACTTCCATGCACCCCTTTTTGCGTAAAGAACAGCCATAAAATCAACGCTAATAAAAAATTATTTAGAACTTTTTCTTTTCTAGGATCCTCCACCAACAGTAGACTAGGCTTAGTACTTTGGATTAGGCTATGAGCATAACTCTCCAAAGTTTCCAAAACAAACAGTAGCATCCTGAGTTAGGGAGAGTCAAATCCAATCATCGTTTAAGTCTGCCTGGGATCCCCCTCTAACATAGGGG
>JASDQU010333515.1:0-14644 GCA_032191745.1 Picea mariana
ACTTGCCCCAGCCTAAGCTTGAACTTGTAGACAAGTTCAAGCTAAAGACGAAAACGTTTAGACTAAATAAAGAAAGGGACAAGCGACCTCAAATGTGACTTTGTTGTTAAGACAAAATGAGTAGGCTGTTATATGACCTGTCTCTTTGGTTGTGAGAGTTGTTCAGGACAAAATGAGTAGACTCTTATATGACCTGGCTCTTTGGTTTTGAGAGGCTTAAATGTGACATTGTTGTTTAAATTTATTATATATTTTTAATTCTTTTAATTTATTTTTTTATTTTTTAAATATCAGTTTATTATAATTATTATTAAAACCTGAACGCTCAAACATGATTATAACTTATCCCAACCTCAGAAAAAACCAGTAGACAAGCTCGAGCAAAAGACACATTTCGTGAGCTCAGGGAAAACGTTTGCACTAAATAGAGTAAGGGACAAAGGAGCTCAAATGTGACTTTGTTGTTAAGGACAAAATGAGTTGGTTGTTATATGTCCTGGCTCTCTGGCTCTTTTGTTTTGAGAGGCTTTTCTTATAACGCTTTCCTTGTCAACTTTGAAACGTGCTACAGGCTCCTCTCAACTTTAAACATGTGACCTATTGATACGATCTCTTTACCAAACGACTAGAGAACCCCACCCGACCCGACCCAACCCACGCATATCTTGTACAACACCTTTTGTTTGCAGTGTCTCACAGGTTTTTCTCTATATCCTCTGCTGGCAAAGGAATATCTTGTACAACTCCTTTTACTCGTATTGTCCCACATGCTTTTGTATCCGTATCTCTGTTGGACTTTTGTTATAAATGGAGACAGTATCTGCAACCATGCATGGTATTTTAGAAGGTCGAACAGCAGAGCAGAAGATGGTTTTGAAAAATGGCAGACTACTTTTGAAACGAACAACCCAAACTAAGCAAAGAAGAGGTAAGGATAAGGGAAAAGGTTTAACCAGATTAAACCCATTAACATTAATAGGTTTGAATTGTTTTAATTTTTTTTTCGAAAATAAACTATGTNAAAAAAAAAACTATGTAAGAAATTTATTGTTATTCAAACTTTAGTTTAGGAAGTTCATTGTTTTGTTTTTTTTATATTAAAAAAATTATTAATTAAAATTTATAGATGATTTTTGACTAATAAAAATTTATTGTAAATATTTTTATAAATTTGTAATAAATATGAAAGGAATTATATACCAAATCACTAGTATTTAAATTTTATGGGGGTGACAATGATGGTATTGTTTGGGAAACTTGCATATATATATGGGGCCTATTGCTTGATCCCTTGGTCGAGTGTGTGAGTAGTTACAGACATCAAAACAACAACATTAAAAGACTATGTTACAAATATTTCAAAAAATAAAAAAATTAGAAGAAAGAATTTTTTCATATTTTGATATTTCAAAAACAAAAAAATTATTTTATAATATTATTGTATTCAAGAAAGAATAAAAAAGAGTTATATCACATTATGATATTTAAAACATAATATTTTAGATTTTTTTTTATGTCTTATTGGAATGTTCATAAGTTAATTTTGTGTCATATTTAAATATAAAAAAATTAACAAAAAGATGTTAATTAACCTTCATTTTTCAAAAGCAAAAATGTCCCACTGTGATGTTCAATAAATCAATAAAAGTGGGTTACCTCTTATTATGAGGTTAAAAATGGAATAAAAAAGATTATATTATATACATTTCAAATGTATATTATAAGATATTTTATGTTACATTGTCGTGTTCAAAAGTGAAAAAAAAAAAAGTTAGTTTTATGTTGCATTGAGATATAAACCTATTGTACTTAATGCACAACATTTTAGAAAAAAAAAATAGTTTTATGAGTTATTTCTATAAAAACAAAGGTGGAACTTTCTTTATGTTAGACTATATAGGGGACATTGTTTTTTTCATTTGAGTTTGCATTACATATTAATGTCAATATACAATAAATATACATATGATGGGTTAAACAATAAGTTCTAATTTATTAAGTATTTATAAAATAAAAAGATTATGGTTATTTAAATTTTAATGTGAATTTATTAACACACCAAAGATTATATATAAGATTATATATATTTGTGAGATAACACAATACTTTGAATAAAGTTAGAATATGACAATAATAAAACAATGTATGAGCATATGATCAAATTTGATATATTACAATGGTGTTATGTTCATGCATAAAACAATATTAAAAAAATATTCTTGACGAATATTGCGATTTTTTTTTTTTGTAACTAGGGGAATCGGTAACAACGCTAGTATCGTACTCGCGTGACACGGGGTCTAATCCTGTTGGCTGCCTTATAACTCCTAGGGATAAATCGCATCGCCCGCAAGAACATCATCTAGATAAATAGCGGTGAGAATCAACCTTGAGACCTCTTTTTACATATTTCCTTCCATTTACACGACACTTGCCAATCGATCTACACCCCTGCGGGTGTTTGAAATGTCGATATTGAAATTCACAAAAACATCACATTTAAAACATTGATCTAAAGCCTTTACTTATCCAATCTTTTAATCAATTTCATGTGGATTTGTTAAATCCATATATAATAATCGCATAATAAAGAAATTGAAATGAAACACAAATAAAATATATTCACTCATAAAAAACATCTAAACCATCTAAGAATGTAGTGACCTCATCCAGAAACATTTGAAATTTTTGAATGATATAGCCATGCATTAACTTCACAACGAAATCAAATAATAATAATTGTTCTAGAGTGAGTAATTTTGCAATGTTTTAATCGATACTTTGTGGAGGCCATTCGTCCTTGTGTGTTAGTTAAATAAAAAATAAGTAATCAATAAGTTAAATTCATATAATAACAAAATGTATGAAGCAATTTAATAAAAAATAAATGAATTAACTTTACACATTAGCATGTTGTATTCTTATAGATAAATTATTTTTAATCATTTTTCTTCTCTATGTCTAACTATAATATATGTATTTTTTCTCATTTTAACATAATATTTGAAGGTAAATGGTGGTGATATCATAAGACCATTTATTTAATTTATTCTTCGGATTGTTGTGAATGTGAAACCTTGTCAATCCACATTACCATTATCAATTACTGTCTTTCTAAAGTCAATCCCCGTGATTTATGTATAGTGAGGCCCAAGCCATATAAAATGAGATTTGTTTATGATTTCTTCTCATAATGGGTGTTATTGGTATAAGGTTTAGATTAGTTATGTCCCATAGTTCTCCATTGTACTTATCAAAACCAAAAATAGAATACATGTAGGGAGTTTGGATGATTATGATCCAAGACTATAAAAACAATTCGAATAATCCCAAGAGATGCAAGATCAATGAAATTGTGGGAAAAAAAACATACATAGAAAATAAAAACACTTTCTTCTTTGTTTCCAATTTGTTGAAATCACACAAGGCACTAGATAAAGAGCATATGTAGACTATAAAGCAAGGAAACCAAAAATAAAATCAAAAAATAGAAAATCAAATGTTAAGACATAATCAAAGAGATGTTAAAAATCATAATGAAATTGTATATTGTTGGATCATATTAAAATGAATATGAATTGGGTGAATGAAAACATTTTCACATGAAACTAAAAGGGTTTCCAACTAAAAATAAAACTTCAGATAAGCTGAAATGGCTCTTTTAGCCTAGACTGCTAATAATTAGCAGAATCGAGGAGTCCTCTAATGCATGGAATGTTAGAGGTTCAAGATCTCAATCAACAACAAGAGTTGGTGTTCATAGGGACTATGATACCATGTTCAATGTTCAATAAATAGGGTTATCCAAATATGATAAACACATTAATATTAACTCTCACACAAATGGATCAAAAGATCAATACACCAATTGGTTTTGTGTTTAAAACCATCAAATAGGGACACAATACACAACATGAGCTAATGCTCTTAGTTGATGCAATATATTAATGCAAAAGGAAACTAATCTATGTATGATTTTCTCACAATCATTAGCAAATGATTCTTCGTGTTCTTTAAATAGAGATCATGGACCAATTGGATTCGAAATCACAGATCAATATAGTCATTATAATTGAGAAAAAAATCATTCATATGATCATTTTATGTGTAAAACATAATCGTGTTCATCCTATTAAATAATTACAATACACATTAAAGAAACACATTTTACCTAAAAGCATGTGAAAGAAAATTAATTTTAACTAACACTTAAATATCTTAATATCCTAACATGGTTAAATATTTTTTCCCTTATTTCTAAATCTAACTTAAAACCATAACCATAGAGTTATATATATACACCACACTATTGTAGTGGGTTGAGACGCATCTCTTCAAATCATTATTGATGGTGCATCTCGCATGCAACACTGTCCTAATTAGTATTCATGTTATAACAAGAGATTTATATACATACACCACACTATTGTTGTGGGTTGAGACGCATCTCTTCAAATCATTATTGATGGTGCCTTTGATTTGGCTAGTGGTAATGGCATGCAACACTATCCTAATCACTATTCATGTTATAACAAGAGAGTTATATACATACACCACACTATTGTTATGGGTTGAGACACATCTCTTCAAATCATTATTGATGGTGCCTCTGATTTAGCTAGTGATAATGGCATGCAACACAATCCTAATCCATGTTCATGTTATAACAAAAAAGTTATATACATACACCCCACTATTGTTGTGGTTTGAGACACGTCTCTTCAAATCATTATTGATAATGCCTTTGATTTGACTAGTGATAATGGCATGCAACACTATCCTAATCACTATTCATGTTATTCATGTTATAACAAGAGAGTTATATACATACATGTTATAACAAGAGAGTTATATACATACACCACACTATTGTTGTGGGTTGAGACGCATCTCTTCAAATCATTATTGAGGGTGTCTCATTTGGCTAGTGGTAATGGCATGCAACACTATCCTAATCACTATTCATGTTAAAAGTGGGTGAAAAAGTGGGTGAACTAGAAATTTCGTCACGTTGTTGTCTTATGAAGATGAGAACACTTCTCAAGGACACAACGTTGAGTAAATAAAGGCGGGACAATTACACGTGTCAAACACATGGGTTCGATAGGAACAAATTGAGTTGGCAAATGATGTGGCTCTTTCGTTAGAAAGTATTTTCTCATAACGTTTTCGTTGTCCCCTTTTGAAATAGGCTATATACGTTAATTTTCAATTCGTAAGATTTTAATATTAATATGAATTTAAATGTGATTATCAAAAAAGGTAAATATTATATGTGATAAGAAAAAAAATGGACTATGAAAATCTATATTTTATAATTATTTTATATTTTTATTAAAAAATAATTTAATAAACATACTTTAAATTAAAAAATTATTATTTTTTAAATATTTAATTATTTATTTATATTTAGAAATTAAAAAAAAAATAATAATTTGTTTTTTTAATTTATAACTTAATGATTTTTATAATAAATTTCCATATAACAAGACCAATACAACCAACTTTATTTCAGTACTATGCTTGAAACACATAATACACTTTTTTGAACCCTTCAGGGTTCAAAATTGAACCTGTCACAGCACGTCAAGGACCCTCCAACACGTCCTAGAAGTCTTTTTAAAAATTTAAGTGTCAAAAAAAATGAGTATTTGTGTTTTTACCAGTTTTTTGAGAAATGTTAAGTAAAAATTAAAATTTCACATGAAGGGTTAACGTTTAAAATGTCGGTCATATTAGTTTGGTTGTAACTTGTTATGATGACATTTATGGCTTGTATGATGTGGATTTGTCATGCACCTACTCAATTGTCCCAAAATTAAAGAATATGATTACACATATCAAGATTGAATCGTGTTTCACACTCAACTCTCGCAAATTTCCTTACTAGTGTTGGTTCTCTGCTACTGCCAAATTCCAATCTCCATGCCCTCTACGTATTTTAAAAGGGGCGAAGCAGCATTTCTATTACAAGAGAATGGAGAGGCCGAGCACCCTGATGCTAACTTTGTGATCTTTTTATTCCAATCTTATTTGCAACTATAGTATAATTTCCACTGCAAATTTTGGATGGATATTATGTGGTATTTGCAGCGAAAATGTGGAGAACGCAAGCAGTAGCGCTATGTTTGTGTTCGGAGAATCATACATAGATACCAGAAATATCGATTAAACGAATGCCCCTTGGAAGTTTCCATATGGTATAAGCTTTCTGGAAAACCCTCCAACCAACTTTCAAATGGAAAAGTCCTTACGGATTTCATAGGTATAATTATAAATTTTCTGCCAAGAATTGTTCATTTATCTTCGCTTCATATGTGGGTTTTAATTTTTCATTGGAATGCGACAGCTTCAGTTTTCAACATCCCTATACCAGTGCCACACAATCAGTGGGATAACAACCCCAACATGCTTCACTTAGGCATGAATTTTGCAACCGGCGGGACAAGTATCTTTGTTATATATCTTGGACTGCCCAGTGCCAATATCCAAATTGACCAGCTGCAGGAATTGATTAGTAATGGAGTATACTCCACAAAAAAATCACCGTCTTCGCTTGTTCTCTTCTCGGTTTCAAGCAAATATTATAGTTCCTACATTCTGCAAAAAAGAGGCGCAGTCGAGGTAATTGAATAAGGAAAGACATATTCTTGTAAAAATTCGGTGCTCAATGCTTTCATTCTGCATTTACATTGGCAGTTTACAATTGCAGGGTTTGCCTTCGTTTGTAGAATCGATGATCAGGCAGCTCGCTGCAGATTTAGTGTGCTTGTAGTAAAATGGGTTTTCAAAGCTTTGCAGTAACAAATATGGGACCGTCAAGGTGATTTCTGATTATCACAACAAGGAACTCTTATACAAGTTGTAATGCTACAATAAGTGCAACAGTAGTAGATCAAAACAGTCTTTTGGGAGAAGCGATGGAGGGAATAAGAAAGACTTGGGGTGGAGGGAATCAGAAACAGTCCAGTAAATGCAACCTTCGTGATTTTTTATCAGTATACAGATTCCATGGCTATTTTTCAACACCTAACTCAATATAGTTTTATATTATGTCCCTTTGTGTCTTATGGATCTGCATTATTTATGTGTCGTGCCTAATAAATATTGAACGTGCTCATTTCTTTTATGCAGGGAAATTCAAGGACCCGTTGAAACCCTATTGCATTGGTTCATGTAGATTTACAAAAACTACAAGGAATTCAAAGACAAAGTGATCTTGATGGGTAGTGGATTTAGTCAGTTGGGTATAACAAAAGTAGACATGGTGCTCTCTTTTTTTCCAATTCCTTTTATTCCCCACTATGTTTTTGTTTCTTTGGGATTGTTTCAATTGGGGTGGTGGAAACCACTCTGAATCCATTTTATATTGCCATGGAAGTGACTAAACAGGTCCAAGATTCTAAACCCTAGCCCATCATTGTTGTCCAAGAGATTTGGGATAAAGTTAAAGATCTGGGTTTGCCTGCAATAGTGATAAAAATACCAACATTCTAAGGAAAAGATTGTGACATCAACAAATTAGGTGCATATGTTATATTTTTTTATTTCTATTAGTTTAAAAGTAAGTTGTCAACTAATCCATAAATCTTCTTTTCCATAACTCTTATTTCAAGATCAAGTTGATTGAAAGGAGTTGGCTCATTATTCCTTAAATGCAATTGGGTTCAAGGATTCACAATTAAACTTGTGTAGAAAACCTTGGTTGTTCCTCTTTGATGAATACAGTTTTAGCTTTGAAGTTTTTTGAAGACTCCAAATGTATCATATTTCCCTTAATGTATGAGGATAAGTACATTGGGATACCTTGTCATAAGAGGTGATCTTGAGATAATGAATGTTGGGGGTAATCCCTTACAAAAGGATGCCTCTAGCAATGAGAGTCAAATTTAATCAACCATAATCACCCCACCCTTTCATCTTTGGTAATTAAAATTTTAAATTGATTTCAAGCAGATGAATTTGGGGATTGTGTCTTTCTTCAATGGTAATTGTGTCTTTTTTAGACACCCACTTTCTTATAGTGATCCTCACTTTCTCATAGTGATCCTAGGAACTCTTGAATGCCAAGAAAATTGAACAAAATTTCCTATTCAAAAACAAAGAGCCATAGTTCCTTCCATATCCTTAGGTAACTATGCTAAAAGAGCGGGCATTCCCAACAAAGAGCTTCCTATATTGCTTAGATTTCCAATAGCACTAAGCAATGATTTTTTTAAAGTTTGTATCTATCTATCAAGTGTATTTCTACAAGCATAGTTCATGTGTCATTTGGACTCATGAGATCTAAGGATTTGGGACTCAGGAGTGCTAGTATCTTCGAGATATTGAGCTTCCCACATTATACATTTGAAAAATCATACATTTGATAACTCTAGGCTCTCGTGGCTCGTGATCATAAGAGATCGATTAAAACATCAATGTTCCCGATCATTCAACCCATTCCAGTAGGACAATCTTTTCGAGATGTTTCTTGGGAACTTTGGAAATTTCAAAAGGGGAGCTTCCGTGACGTGATCATGTTTCCAAAGTTCCAAAAAAAACCTTCCACTTTTTTGACAAGAAATTACACGTTTACCTAAAACTCATAGAGACACAATGTTTTTGATTTTCTTCTAGCCATTCACTTGTAAACCTCACCAAGCAAGTGGGGAAAAGTAAGGGTTCCTATTGTGCTTTTAGAATACATCTTCCCCTATCATGGTTTCTGCCTTTTATAAACATTGTGTATCTTCTTATGGATTTTAGAACTCTTAAATTGATATGAAACTACTCTTTGTTTATTGAGAACCCTAACAAGAGTCCAATATTCTTCGAAAAAAGTGATCTCCTTTGTATTAGCAATATGTTTTTAGGAATCTGCGTGATATGTTAGTTTTTAGTTTAAATGATGAGATTTTTTTTCTTAAATTTTAAATTTTCTCTTTTAATTTGTAGATTTAATATTTGCATAAAATTTTTCCCTATTTTGGAATTTAGTTTTGTTGCCATGAATCTTTTTATTTTTTAAACAAAGAAAATTGATGACTACATTTTTCGCATGTTCTATTTAATCCAATTTTTATTTTTTTTAATAATAAATTTTAACTCTTTGCATGGATATTTTGAGGCATGGAGATTTGTGCATTGAAAATGAACTAATTTTGAGATTCTAAAAATGATGTTAAATTTAGAAATTCACTTTTTTAAGATATATGTAAACTTACTTAATTTAACTTCCATCTTTAAAAATTACAATACTTATCTACTATAGATAAATTTGATTAAAAATGTGATTTTTTTTAACAAAAGTATATACTTAATTTATTGTTTTCAATTCAAATTCAAATATAATATTGTTTTCAATTCAAATTCAAATATAATTTTATATAGAAACTTTGATTAAAAATATGATTTTTTTCAACACATTTTTTTAATGAAGTATATACTTAATTTATTGTTTTCAATTATATAGAAACTTTTCATCATTAAAGTGCTCCTTGTTAAATACCCTTCTGACTTAAATTAGGACTTACCCTTCAAATTTATCACTGCACTTCTTATCAACTTGAAGCATGTGACATATTAGCGTACCCCACCCACATATGGGAAGACGTAATATCGTGTACAAAGCCCCTTTTTAGGTAGTGTCCCGCAGGCTTTTCCATTCGTATCGTCTGTAGGACTGTTGTCATACATGGAGGGTGCATCAGAATCATCTGCAACCACCCATGGTTTCTTAGAAGGTCGAATAGCAGACCAGAAGATAGTGGTTGCAGGAATATCTGAAGAAAATAGATTATTTCCCAAGGTTCTTCTCCCTCCAGATCAATACATTAATTCTCACCATCACACAGGAGTGAATGCAGATATAACTAAGACCATATGTAACAACAGAGAATGGATACAACATCAGCTCATGCAACACAGCGCTCTCCTCTTCAGAGGATTCCCGGTCAGAACGGCCTCAGATTTCGGGTCATTCGTGGAGGCATTTGGATGGGAAGAGCAGCGATATATGGGCTTTCCTTACAGAACCAAGGTGGAAGACATAGTTTACACCACAAACGAGGCTCCCCTGGACGAGCAGATAGAGTTCCACCACGAAATGTCTCTGGTAAGCTGTCGACCATATCCGTTTATTTGAGATTGAGCTTGAGAGGTGTGTTCACCTGAATTTTTATTTGCTGTTATTGAAATTTGACATCAGACTCTGGTGAATTCTAAACTTGCAACGCATTTTCTGCTGATTAACCTATAGATCTGTGATAAGAAGATTCGGGTTAATATGAATCGACACAACTTCGGATATTTATTACGCAATTCTCCATTTTGCTGTGATTAAATTTTAAGTTGCGTAAGTTGTGTGTTGTGGAATCTTCTCTGGCTTTTATTGTTCGAGTACTTAAGTTTATGGTTTTCTATTTTCTACTATAACGGTGATGCAGATGAAAGTGTGGCCATCTAAGTTGTTTTTCTTCTGCGAGACTGCACCTCCCTAGGGTGGACAGACTGCGATAGCTCTTAGCCAAAGAATTGTGCAACGCATGGAAGACAGAATGCCGGAATTTGTAAGTAGATTGAAGGACGTAGGATTGGTGTTTAAAATAACTACTCCCGCCGAAAATACATCCACTTCTTTCATAGCCAAAAATTGGCAGGCTGCTCTTGAAACGAACGACCCCAGCGAAGCAAAGAAGAGGTAATGTAGCAACGTATCAGCCGTTTACTAGATTTAAATTAGTTGGGCTTGTGCTTGGCAATCTCTGACCTGGGCATGAGCTTTACAATCTGAAAACCCTAAATCTGTTTGGATTGGTAACCATATCAACCTGGGTATCAGCTTGGCAATTTCAAGGTGCATATCTTCTCAATTTTGAGGTACATATCCCATGGCCAATCCTTGAGCTTCAGAGTCTCATGGTGGATATTAAACCCTGATATCGACTTGTGATCTTCAGGCCTGTGTCTTACCCTGAGTTTGGATGGGTTTGTGCTAATTTTCATGTTAATTGAATCGAATACTCT
Source organism: Picea mariana (assembly GCA_032191745.1). Lineage (NCBI taxonomy): Eukaryota > Viridiplantae > Streptophyta > Pinopsida > Pinales > Pinaceae > Picea > Picea mariana. The sequence goes on from JASDQU010333515.1 coordinate 11,008, forward strand.
AAACCAGTTATCCATCAATGTTGCTGGTTTTAGTTCAATATATCAATCCACATAGCTATCCATAAAGAGTTCCATGTATCACCCAGCCCGTTATCTTTTCCCGTAGTGCAATTAAACAAATCTCATTCTTAATTGAAGTTCAAAATTTAATGCTCTGGCATTTGAATGAATGATGGGCAGAGCTGTGGAGATGATGGGCTGTTCGAGCTTCGAATGCTACGAGGATGGATCAGCAGAGTTTGTATTCGGCCCCATGGAGGCTATTAGAGCGTTCGAGGGATACGGAGGGAGGCAAGTCTGGTTTAACAACATAGTGGGCTATGGCGGAAAAAACAAAAACCAGTCGCTGTCTTTGGGAGATGGCTCTGGTATCCCTGGTGAAGCTTCGGATGCATTTAAGGCCATACTGAATGAAGATTGTGTAGATTTGAGGTGGGAAGAAGGAGATGTGTTGTTGTTGGATAACATGGCTGTTCAGCATGGGAGAAGGCCTTCAAAGCCTCCACGTCGAATCCTTATCGCCATGTGCAAGTAGGAGGTTATTCACTGGTAGGGAATGTTGCGTACGTTTATCAATGATCTATGGAAAGAGACCAATTTGTGCTAGTATTTTTATGTGTAGAGTGGAAATAAATCTCAGGATCAGAGGACTTCAGAATTTTACAACTAAATAGAGTTACTCGTCCGACCTCGATGTTGCACATGGAGGATTACAGATGAATGTAATGTGCTAGGTTAACCAGAGTGCTCGGGACTCTTCTGTCTGATGGTCCTGATAATATTTTATGTGGATCAAATTGACCTGTACTATTTTGACAAATTATGCATGTGTGTCTTGTTTTCTAATATGGTGAATAAGTGGATCTTATTTCATTGTAACTGTTCTCCCAAATTTTGCACATGTGTATTGTAATGTGCTTGAAGTTGTTCTTCTTTTCGAAGGGAATCAAGTGAATCGTAGATTTTATGTAATTGGTGTTCTTTTAATGATTTTAGCATTTTTTTTTATTTGTTTTAAAGTTTTATCGGTAATTCAATTTAACATTAATATCAATATCAAGTGACTTTTTATAATTTAATAACCATATAGTTTGTTAAATGGAATTTCATTAAAAATACATCTACCCATTTTAAAATTATTTATATCTAACTAATATATAAAAATACATCTACCCATTTTAAAATTATTTATATCTAACTAATTTATAATACAAAGATAATTTTTTATTATATTTTGATTTTTGCTTGGTTAAATTAAATTGTTAGATTTCAGGTTTTATAAGACTAATGAGTGTTAAAATTGATGTAGTTTTTCATCAAAATTTATACACTGGAGATTGGAGTGGAGTTGCTAAGGTAATTATTGTATTGAAAGCTACATTACATCAACAATATTAGAACATATTTAGAAATTAAATTTGAGACATTCTTTTTCTTATTATTTTCTTCATTAACAATAAATTTATCCTAATAGTTAGATAGTGACTTTACTCAATATAAATATATAGTGAAGTAAGTGTGTTAATAGTTATTGAGGATCATAGTGAAGTTGTTTTAAAGATGTTGTGATGCCCCTTCTCAACACTCCTAATCATGGGATAGGTAGCTACTAAATTTTCCATTAAAATCATGTCTTTCAATGTACTAGTTCACCATAAACACAATTTGATAGAAATCAAATCCTGACTACACATTTACAACTATAAATTTCATTGCAACTAATCATAACTACACTTCCACTTTTGTAGACTCATTTTAATAGAAGTGAAGTGAGGGACATTTTTCAATTCAAACAAACAAGTGATAAATATGAACCAACCATAACAAACAAGAGCTATTGCTTTAAAACTTGTAATATCATATTCCATAAAGTGAGAAGGAATATTTTTCTATATTCTTTTCGGGTAGAGTAGAGAGTCCTTACATATTGATATTAATGATTGTAACTTCAATCATGTTGATTTTTCTACTTAAGCACTTAATTATATTAGTGTTCTTTTACTTATAAGTCATTAGCACAATAACTGCATATAAGGGGATAATTGAATGAATAACATCCACAACATACACAAGATTTATCCTCGGAATACCCTCTAGGGGAAAAACCCAGCAAACTTCCTCAATATAGATCCACCAACCAAGAACAATGCCTCTCTCCATGAGAGAACTAACAAAGTAGAATATCCTCCTCTAATCCTTGACTAGGGAAGAGTAGTGCACCACTTAACCAAGAAATACCCAAGAGATAAACCAAGAACCTCCATGATGTCACCTCCTAGCTGCAATAGCATCTCCCTTTGTGACTTGCGCACTTCCTCTTCTTAGTTGCAGAGATAATGAGTGAGTGTCCAAGTGAGGAACTATCCTCCCTTATAAATAGTAGTCTTGCCTCCCTAAATTGGGTCTGGGCTGACCTGTCACTTTACCCTTTTAATTTACATTTAATTTTCAAGGCACAATAGGGATGACTTTTACAAAGGTACAATAGGCCCCAATTAACAAATATAATATAATAATATTCTTTAGGGTTTTTCTTGGTCAAATACAATAAGGATATCTTCCAAAGCTACTTAATAGTCAACACTCCCTCTTAGCAAGGAAGATATTCTTCTTGTGACGATCATCATCATTGTTTTTGTGCTTCTGCATACTTGGTCATTATCTTGTTGTCAATCAAGGATCTATATATCATAAGAAGTTCTACACTTTCACTATCTTTTTGTACCAGAGTAACATACCAACCTGCGTTGGAGTACCAACCTGCAATGGGGTAGTGTACCAGTCTACATTGGAGTTACCAACCTGCGATGGGGTAGCATACTAGCCTACGTTAGGGTTACCAACCAGTGTTGGGGTAGGGTACCATCCTATTTTGGGGTTACTAGCCTACGTTGGGGTAGCGTACGAGCCTGTGTTAGGGTTACCAACCTGCATTGAAGTTACCAACCTGCACTAGGGTAGCATACGAGCATGCATTGGGGTTACCAACTTGCTCTGGATATCATCTCTCTCTGAGACTTGCAAACTTCATCTTCTTAGATGCATATTTAATGAGTGAGTGTCCAAGTGAGGTGTGAGCATCCCTTATAAATAGGAGTGTGACCGCCCTAAATTGAGTCTGAGTCGATTTGTCAATTTACCCTTTTAATTTATATTTAATTGTCAAGGCACAATAAGACCGACTTTTACAAAGGCACAATAGGACCTAATTAACAAATATAATATAATAATATTCTTTAGAGTTTGTCTTAATCAAATACAATAAGGATATCTTCAAAAGCTACTTAATCTTCAAAAAAAAAAAAATCCAAATACAAATCGAAATGACCTTTCATTTTTTGGTCATCTATTAATTCAAGGTTAATAGAATCATCTTATCTTCTATGAATAAATAAAACACAATATTGATTGGTGAAGTGTAGTTATGTATATCTAAATCTCACATGCACTTGGTATTTACTATCAATTAGAAAGAAAGAGTTCATATATATGTAATATTCAAATATATGTTTCTGATTTATTTGCCACGTCTTTGTTGAGAGTAAAACCTTTATTACTTAGGTACTCTTTAATGGTACTTTCTAGAGTATAATAGATATGGCCTATAATTCTTGCATTAGAAATTCGATTTTGAAAA
>JASDQU010333520.1:0-10459 GCA_032191745.1 Picea mariana
TCCTTCATATTTAGTTGTTCAAATTGACCTCTGTAAGTTTGAAGATTTGTTGCTTTGACTTTTGAATCTCCTTCATAAATATTTCGAAGCTTGTCCCAAATATCTTTAGCGTATTTACAATGTGCAACTTTGGTGAATACCATTTCACTGATACCATTCAGAAGTGCATTTGTTGCTTTGGAATTATTATGACCGATTTTCACTGCTTTGTCATTTGTTGGTGGAAATGTTGGTGTTGTGTATCCATCTACAATTGATTGCCAAATTTCAAATCTGTGTGCCTGTATATATGTCTTCATCCTTATGCTCCAAAAAACACATTTTTTTTCCATCAAACTATGGTATTCCATTTTTATACAAGTTGTTTCTCTCCATGATCTACCTTTATGTGGTTAAACTGATTTCTGAAGGAACCTTCTCTGATGCCAATTGTTGGATTACTGAGAGGGGGGGTGAATCAGTGATAGAGCAATTATAATCCTTTTTAAACCAAATAATCCAAGTGTTATATCAATGTAGAATTATCATCCAATAATGGGCAATGAAAAAATGAACAATCATACACATACACAGTACACCAATGTTTTACATGGAAACCCAAAGCGAGAGAAAACCACAGAATGATTTTTCTTATATGTCTTGAAGAATTACATTCATTGGAAACACCAACTTCATTTGTCTTCCAGCTGCAACTGGAAGGAAGCTCCAACCCCATACTTTCTCAGGCTACAAACTGAGGGAAGCTCCAACTCCCCAATTTTCTGGCTACAACCAGAAGGAGGCTACAACCCCCTATGTTCTCCAGCTACAACCAGAAGGTGGCTACAACCACCTGTCCTTGTCCCGTCCAACCGTCCTGAAGTAGAAGTAGAACGATGGAACCATTGTCACACTATCATTGTGAGATATACCGCTGTAAACTTGTACCAATAAACCCGAACCATGCATCAACCATGCATCAACCTATACCTCAACCTGTAATTAACTTGTTCCATAAACAAGTGCATCAACCATGCACCAACTTGTACCAAACAAATTGTAACCAACCTGTACCATAAAAAAGTGAAACCAACCATGTACCAAGTATCTACCAATTATGTGTCAACTACTCACCAACTATGACTCATCAATATGTGCCAACATCATCATCTATATGCATCATGTATGTGCCAACTCATCAACTACTTGTCTCAACCATGTACACAACATGTACCTTAACCAAAATCCCTTATCAATTTCATCATCCAAATATGATTTGTAACTCTGTAATACACCTGGTGTATATGATCACATACTTGCAAACCTTCCTTAACGTTAACAACAAGAGACTAGCATTTTCATCAAACTTTTCTTTAGTCGCACATGACTAGTTTTGGATTAGTCAACAACCCTAACTTGAAATAATCATAACTTTGTACCTGTAATGAATAAGGATATGAAAATGATATACAATGTTCTTTAGTGTGTTTTATGCAATTCCTCCAAGTTTCACTACTTGGAACCTCTCATAAAAGGAGTTATAGCAAAAATGGCATACCTTGTTGAATTCTAGCTTATTCTAGAGAGAGACCTCGCAGAGCGTGCCCCGCATGGAATATTTTTTGAATCTATCTGAATCTATTACAAAGAATACTAAAGACTATACTCTAACCAACAATTTTTTTCTTACTAAATTTGGATCTATTATGAATAATTTATGATGTTTTTACCTGAAACACTTGTTTTAGACTAGTTTCAGGACTAGCCACAAACCCTATTTTCCACAGAGTGTAACTCCAAAAATACAATGACCCACAAGCTGAATTTTTCACCACGGATACTTGGATCTGTTTCCTCAATGGAATAGAAATTTCATAGTCTGAATCATTCTAGAAAAAGCGTTATTGCGAAAATGGTGATATGACCTATAAATAACATATCTTAGAAAGCATCATCAAAAGAATTTATCCTTCCTTGAATTTCAGCCTTCTTTTCTTCACCTTCCCTCAAAAATTCAGTTTAGATATCCTTTGGTTACCTCAGAAACCTATAGATATTCAATATTCTCAAGTGTGATCTGAAATGAGAGAGTCTTGCCTCTTATTTATACTCTCCAAGTAGCTTCCTTAAAAACATCTTCTAGGTCACTTTGCACACTTTCCTTATTTTAGGGTTAACCGACTTCTAATTTCTCCATTAAATTTATTATTTAAATAATTCATTTGTATTCACTTTCAATTATAGTACACTCATCACTTCACTTTATTATTTACCTTCTAAAATATCTTAAACCACTTTGACTACTTTGACCTTTTGGGGATTCTAGATGACATATGAGGGTCCTCCAACTTCGTAAGGCCATAACTCTCAAACCATGAGGAGTTATGTGACGTTCCACATACCAAAATAAATGGAATGACATGCAATATCCATATATAATAGTATTAACTTAAAATATATCAAAACTCATACCATTATCCATCTAACAAACTTGGTTCCATTACCCAAACCTGGGTTCTCCAACGTCTCATGGCCATAACTCTCTAACCGTGAGGATTTATGTGACGTCCCACATACCACCGAAAATGACATGATAAGAAATATCCATATAGGATAGTTTCACTAACAAATTCACTGACCTTAATCTCATTATTCCACAAATAAGCATGGGTTCTCTAACCATACTTCTAGGATAACTCAATCCGCAAAACGTCTTCCCGTGAGGGCTTTCACCAGAAGGGGACAACTTTGGATTTCATCCATTTATACTTATTATCAACCATGACAAGAAAATAATGAGTCATATTTACATCAAACAAACTTGGGTCCATTACCCAAACCTTTGTGTTATCGGGCTTTCTTCAAGGGTTGACATCAATGACAACCAACCTTAATTAACAGAGGTAACTCCAATTTTTAATCCATACTTCCAATCATATGAAAGACATTATAGGGACCATAATAATTGGGTGTTGATTTATTTTCATTCCTTTTTTCCTTTAGGTACATCTATTTGTATGGTTGTAACCTCAGAAATACCCAATCCCCCACTTCAAATTCCCTTTCATTGCGATGTTGATATACTTTTTGTTTCATCCCATTTTGTGTTGTAACTAAATTTTTCTTCAATAGTTTGAGAACCTATTTTTGTTTCGGTATGTGTTCCTCCACTACTTGAACCTTCTCTTTTAGTTTCAAGGGTGATGTGATGGATGGAGGATGATACCCATAAAGTGTCATAAATGGTGACATTTTTTATGAACTATGATAGGATTTGGTGTACCACCATTCTTCCAATGGAAACCAATTGACCCATTTTGTTGTTTATTAGATTTAAAAAAATCAAGATACCGTTCTATACATTTATTTACAATCTTAGTTTTCCCATCAGATTGAGGATGGTAAGAAGAGGTATGAGCCAATTGAGTACCCAAACAAGAAAATATTTTAGTCCAAAAATTTCTAGTGAAAATTGGATCTCTGTCACTTACAATGATCTTAGAGATTCCATGTAGCTTCTAAATAGTTTCCATGAATGTTGTGCCTATTTTACTTTAAAAGGACGATAAAATGAGAAAGCATGGGAATACTTTGTGATTCGATCCACTACTACCATGATTAAATTATTTCCTTTGGATTTGGGTAGAAATGTAATAAAATCCATTTAAACATCTTCCAAACATTGACTTGGTATAGATAATAGTTGTAGGAGACATGGGGTATTGATTATCTCTCCCTTTTTCTGTTGTAAAACCACACATTCAACCACAAAATCTTGAATATCGTTTTAAGACCTTCCAATAAAAATTATTTCTTTATCCTATGATATGTTTTCAAGAACCCTGAATGTCCTTCTCTAGGAGAAGTCTGCAATTCCAAAAGGATATTCCGTTTGAGTTTGGAATTCATACATAAATACAAGTGATCTTGACACCACATTAAATCATTCTTACACACATATTTATCTAACGCACTTGGGTCCTCTTGTAGTTTTTTAAAATTTTCATACCTTTTGATCTCCCTTGCATTCTATCCTTTCTTCTTCCACCCAATTAGATTTTGAAATGGAAATAGAACACATTAACCCCTTTGTGTCTTCTATTTTCCTTGAAAGTGCATATGCGACCATATTTTGTTTTCCATTTTTGTAGATAATTTCAAAGTCATAAGTTAACATATTTGTAACCTATTTTTGTTTCTCTTCTAAAGATAATTGTTGTTCCAAGAAGACCTTCAAACTATCAAGACCCATTTTTACCTTAAGTGTCTTCCTATTAGGTAAGGGTGTCATTTCTTAACTACATATAATATGGCCAAGATTACATTTTCATAAGAGCAAGTTATTTCCTTTAAGATGGATAATATAAAAGGAACTGGGCCTTACTTTATGTAGGAAAATTGCACCGATTCCACGCTCTAAGGAATCACATTCCACAATAAAGTTTTTTGTGAAGTTAAGTGTGTCCAGGATAGAAGTTTTACAGAGATCCTCCTTAGGATTCTCAAAATATTTGGTTTCTCCTTCAATCCAAAAAATTCCTCCTTTTTAGTAATGTTGTTATATGTGTTGTTGGAACATCAAGCACTAATGGTTCATCCCACATCTCTCAGGCGCTAGCGGGAAAAAACCCCCTTTAACTACACTAGGCTTCAAGATGTAGAGAGAGAGAATAACCGTCTAAAATCTAATAAATTCTCTATACTACCCCAAACATACCAAAACTAATATAAATAAAGAAAAGAGATAATAGATTGGGTAACTATACCTCTAATCCCACATTTGGTGATGAACTCTTTGTGCTTGGAAGTTCCACTAACAACACCTCTCCTCCCAGGGCTGACCTAAATCCAAAGATAGACAAACAAAGAACTAAAATCATGTTATTCCATATATAAGTTAGGGTTATATGTTATAATTTCAAGTATAAATCAATAAAAGTACTCAAGACGCCATCATTTGGGACAGGAAATGTGATTATTTTATTCATAATACAAAGATTATACCTTATAATCTGAGTCGGCCACCGTTCTGCGAACCTAGTCTGGGCTCCTCTTTACCATGCTCCAAGTGCACCTTGTATGGACTTCTTCTCTCAACCTTTTGATATCTTCTATGGAAGGGAATGCGTTAAATGGTGGAAGAAGGGGGTGATGAGGGAATGCTGAGGCAATTTCTCACAAAAGGCATCAATATCTTGGGCAAGGAGGGGAAGTGAAATCAGGCAAAGTTTCATTGTTGTTATTCTTAGCTTTGAAATGAGACCCCAAAAACTCCTTTTATATGCCAAAAGGATGGTTATTTGGTTGGCTGATGGGCTATAATAGGTGGATTAGTTGGGAAACCTTCAATAGCCTATGAATTTCAACGGATTCCTTGCAACTTTTGCAATCATACGCGGGCTATAATGGTGCAACATTCATATGTAAGTGAGCTATAGTGATGCGAAAAGCATATTTACATGGTATGTAATGGTGCAGGGTGTGTACATCTTCCAAAAAATAGTTTTTTAAGAAGAGTTTCTCAGCAGTGCTTTGGAAAAAAATGCAAGTAAGAGGGCCAAGGACATGTATGCATGAGTAGGGGAATTTAGGGCTATAACATCAGGTTCATTCAGACAAGAGGTCGAACTACACCTAGATATAGTCATTCGGGTGATCGACCATCACACTACATCAATCAATCGAGTAGTTGAATTATTTCCTATTGGTAGGAAAATTGACCAACAATCGAAGATATTTGGGCGATGGATCGACCATCCCAGCAATCGACTATGATTTGGATGTGTAGGAAGTTAGGTTGAGCATCCTTGTCGAGTCGCATTGATGGCGTGGACTTGGCAGAGTCAACTCTAATAGTCGATGGTTACATGTGGAAAATATCTTCCATATTTTATGGAAGTTGATTAGATCTTGAGGCTATAAAGTATAGATCCATTGGGTCATTACCAAAGTCGAATTCAAAAACAACATGCCAAAATTTCCTTGATGACTTATGTACTTGAGTCATATGATCTTGTTGGCTACTCGTATGATGAAGGAAGACCTAAATGGGAGCAGGCTATGAAGAAAAAAATTAATTCCTTGCTGAGCAATCACACTTGGGACTTAGTTCCATGACTGTAAGTAAAAAACATTGTGAAGTGTCGATAGGTCTACTAGAATAAATAAGGTGTTGTTGAGAGAGATAAAGCATGCTTAGTTGTGAATGGATTTTCTCAACAATAAGGAATTGACTACATTGAAACCTTTTCCCCTATCATAAATATGAACTCTGGTCAACTGATTAATTCCCTTACTGCTCATTTTGGATGGAAAATCCATCAAATGAATGTGAAGAGCATATTTCTTCGTGAAGAACTATTTGAAGAAGTATCCATGGAAAAACCATTTGGATTTGTGCTTTATTCAAATATGGTTTGTTGACTCAAGAAGGTTTTTATGGTTTGAGGCAGGCTCCTTGAGCTTGGTATGCTAAGATCAATAGGTTCTTTCTTCAATTTGGTTTCAAATGTTGTGAATTTGATCACAACTTGTATGTACTCCATACCAATGGAGACACCTTGATTGTTGTTGTATATGTAGATGGATTAATCATTATTGAAACTATTAATGATCTCATCCTTAGATTGAAGAAACAAATTGTTGACTCCCTTGACATAACAGATCTTAGTACTCTGCATTATTTTTTGGGTCTTCAAGTATTACCACTATGTGATGGATTTTTCATTTCTCAATATAAATATGTGATCGATATGTTGACATGTTTTAATATGGATGATTTCAAGCATTGTGTTATTCGTTTCACGTATGGAGTAAATCTTACCAAAACTTGTCAAACATCTGCAGTCGATGCTACTCTTTATCGACAATCTTATTTATCTTACTCATAGTCCACCTGACATTTCCTTTGGTTTTAGTGTGTTTTCTCAGTTCGTGCAGGACCCAAAATAAATCCACTAGAAATAATTCAAATGAATTATCCACTATCTCAAGGATACCCCTGATTGTGGTATCAAGTATTATCGAAGTTCAGATTCATTGATCAACTTCACCAACTCCACCTAGGATAGATATAATGATGATTGCAATTCCACTTATAGATATATGTTTCATTATAGAACTAGACCGTTTGTAGGTTTGTGCAATAAACAATAGGTATTATGTTTATCAACTATTGAAGGAGAATGTTGTGGCATTGTTCAAGCAAGTACTGAAGTAGTGTGGATTTTCCAAATTTTGGGAGAACTTGGCCTTACTATTAAGACCTCGACTACAATATATTTTAATAACTAGAGTGTTATATAGTTTGATAAAAATCTTGTTTCCCATAGTAAGATGAAGCATGTTGAGCTCCATGCTCACTATTTGAGACAATTGGTTCATGACAACATTGTTTCTCCTCAATATTGCAAAACAAATGACCAATTTGTTGATATCTTCACAAAACCTTTAGATGAAGAAAGATTTATTAAGCTCCACATAATGCTTAGGATTTAATAAGATGCAATTTTGGGGGGGTGTCATAATGATATAATTTCACCTCCTGAATATCTAGATATGTGTGTTTATGGGATGTTGGGGCATAAAGAATTTATGGTTCATCACACATCTCCTAGGCTCAATCAGTCGAGAGGTTGACCTACACCTGGATATAGTCGGTTGGGAAATCAACCAAGTTGGTCAAGTAGTCGATATTCATGTCAGTCGGATAGTCAATCAACAATAAAATATAGTTGGGAGATGGATTGATCATCCCATTAATCAACTACAATTTGGATATGTAGGTGGTCGGGTTGAGCATCCGTGTTGAGCCGACTCAACAACGTGGATTTGGTGGAGTCAACTCTAACAACCGATGGTTACATGTGGACAAGATATTCCATATTATATGGAATTAGGTTAGATATTGATAAAGGATATAAATATCAAACCCCTTGGGTCATTACATACATACCGAGTGTGAAATAGATCATATTGAAAAAGATGTGCAACATGTACTATGATGTCATGATCACAATGTGCTATGCTTAAGTGTTTTAATGGTGTCTTTAAGCACCACCCTCTATCTTCAATAATTTTTGTTCCTCTTCAATTATCTCTAGTGCCGTGTTTTCTATTTAATTTTGTGTTCTTCCGTATTCCCCAACATGTACTATTATTTGACCATAATTATTGACAAACCTTTGGTAATATCCTATCAACCCTAACTATCCTCTAATATTATTCAAGGTTTTTGGAATTGGTCATTCCTTCATATAATTCTTTTTGTTAGGATCCACTTTGAAACCTTCATGAGATACAATACGACCTAGATATTCCACTTCTTGAACCCCAAAGGGACACTTGGAAGGCTTTGCATATAAGTGTTTCTCTTCAAACAATTTTAACACCATCTCAACATGGTGTACATGTTCTTCCCATGATTTTCTATAGATTATTATATAATAAAAAACAAATAAGACAAATATTTTGAGTAAGGGTTTTAAAATATAATTCATCAAGATTTTAAATGTTGAAGGTGAATTAGTAAGGCCAAATGGAATCACCAAAAAATCATAATGACCTTTATGTGTTCTAAAGTATGTTTTGGGAATGTCTTATTTCCTCATTATTATTTGATGATATCGAGAGAAAATATCCAACTTAGTAAAAAAAAATGCTCTTTGTAATTAATATAATGATTCATCAATGACATGAATAGGAAACTTATCTTTAATGGTGATTTTATTAAGCTATTTATAATTTGGACACATACACCATGAACCATCCTTTTTTGTAAACATCACCAGTGGTTAAGAGAAACAAGATTGGTTATTTTGAATGATGTATTCCTATAACATTTCTTGAATCATATGCTCAATATTACTCTTTTCTGCATATGGGTACCTATAAGGACTAATGTTAGGTGGTACACTTCCTAGTTGCAAACTACAAGAAAGGTCATGATCTGAAGTAGGTGGAAGATCCTTAGGAATATCTTCAAAAACCTTGTAATTATTGTCAATAAAATTTTGGAGATCCACTATAGCAAAAGGCCTAGATTTTTGAACATCTATTAAGAACAATTGTGAAATTACACCATGGTGTCCCTTTTTGAGTAATTTTTTCATGTTATTAGAGTTTATCACTTTATAGGGATTCCCTTGGATTCCTCTGAGTTCAATTTCCCTACCTTATAAGGAGAATCTCGTGAAAAGTTATTGAAAATTAAGAGACATTATTTCCATTGATCGTAACCATTAGACTCCCAATAAACATTAACACCACCCATTTGGATTGAAATCATAGGACTATCTTATAAATTCTTCCCCATATTGATATTAATACTATGGAACTTTCATGAATAATCTATGTTACCTCCATATGCAATCATTACTTGAAAATTTGGTGCTGGAAATACAAAGCAACTGAGAAATTTCACTAATTTGCAATTAATGAGCTTATGGTACTACCAGAATCAATAAACATTGTTACCTTTTTCTTTTTTATATATCCTTCTATCTTGAGGGCTTGTGGAGTACTAATGTTGGACAATCCATTAAAATATGTGGATGGAGTAGTCTCTTATACTTATATAACCTGCAATGGTTCCAATACTTGACCTTCTTCTTGTTCACAGTGTATGTAGAATAATTCCTTCTCACCACATTTATGCCCCTTACTGCACTTTCTATCATAATTGAAACATATCCCCTTTGCTATTATTTCATTCATTTTTTAAGTGTCAACCTTGCAGGTTCAGAGAGGTTAGGAGAGAGAATGATGCTCTCTATAGTTGTTAGAGATCACTCTTCTAGTGGCCATATTTTTAATTTCCACTTTCCTTTCCATATTGAATGTCAGATAGTTGGCTTAGGTAGATGGATAGTTGGTATGGATTGTTGGTTGTCATCGATGTCAACTATTGGAGAGTGATATTGTATATTAATGTCAACCATTGGAGAAAGTACAATAGTGAATTCCAGTAGCACAAAGGGTTTGGGTAATGGACCCAAGTTTGTTTGATGTAAATATGACTCATTATTGTCTTTTCATGGTTGATAATAAGTACAAATGGATGAACTCCAAAGTGGTCCCCTTATGGTGAAATTCTTCACGGGAAGACGCTTTGCGGATTGAGTTATCCTAGAAGTTTGGTTAGATAACCCATGATTATTTGTGGAATAATGAGATGAAGGTTAGTGAATTTTTCAAGGAAATTATCCTATATGGATATTTCTTGTCATTCCATTTCCAGTGGTATGTGGAATGCCACATAAATCCTCACGGTTAGAGAGTTATGGTCATGAGAAGTTGGAAAACCCAGGTTTGGGTAATGGACCCAAGTTTGTTTGATGGATAATGGTATGAGTTTTGATATATTTGTAGGTACTACTATTCTATATGGATGGTACACATCATTCCATTTCTGGTGGTATGTGGAATGTCACACAACTCCTCACGGTTTGAGAGTTATGGCCTTACGAAGTTGGAGGACCCT
>JASDQU010333521.1:0-12751 GCA_032191745.1 Picea mariana
ATTTTATAATTCAGTGAAAGATTCGCCAATATTTTACAAGATTTTATAATTCAGTGAAATATTCGCCAATATTTTACAAGATTATATAATTGACTAAAATATTCGCCAAAAAATTATATATACATTTTATATTATTGTTAAAATAGCCCTCAATTTTTTCTATGTATCATGGGGATTCGCCCATTTATTATACATATAAATTTAGGGGGGGTTCTTAAAATCACCCCTTATTTTCAGGATGTTTTAAGAAAATATCATGTTTAATGTCTTCCTTTAATCCATCCATTTAAGCTTCCAATATATGTTCATCGCTTATGTTATCCACCCTTGTGGAAAACACCTGAAATTATGAATTATAATCTTCAATATAACCTAAGTGCTTGATTCTTTTCAATTGACTAAAGTAGTCTTGCTCCCAAACTTTTCCATATTGTGCGTCTAAGTCTCTTGTAAATAAATTCCAAGTATAATAATAAGAATGGGGCTTTATTTTTTGTACCCATTGATACCATTTATAGGGATTCATCTCAAAGTAAAAGGTTTCTATGGTATTCCTTTGCTTATCATCCATGATATTATGAAATTCAAAGTATTTCTCTATTTGGTTCACCCATGTAGAGACTTATGTTCCATCAAACTTATTTAATTCAACCTTGGGAAAGTGGAGACCCTTAGGAATCCATCCATAATTAACTCCACTATTAGAGTTAAATCCACCTAAAAAATGATTATTATTGGAAGGTTGTTTATCATGAATACTACCTTTATTTTCATGAGTCTCTTTGGTCACAATGTCACTTTTACTCTTTGGTCACAATGTCACTTTTAGGAAGCCTCCCATCTAGGGTTTGTAATATGGAAATTTTCAATTCATCCATATTGTTTTCAATTTGATCCCTATTTTCATCCATATTATTTTCCATTTGTTCCATATTCTTTTCCATTTGACCCCTATTTTCATCCATCTTATCTTCTATTTGTTCCCTATTTTCATCCATCTTATTTTCCATTTTTCCATATTCTTTTCCATCTCTTGAATTTTCCTTTGAGTGTTTACCACTTCATTAATTTTTATTGACCTATCACTCAAATCATTAAGTTGTTCCTCGAATTTGGATAGATTGTTATGTATCTCCGCATTTTCTTCATGATTTATAGATGAGATTTATGAAGGTATAATTGGTGTTGTAATTATTTTTGGAGCCATGTGGGATAACAATAATAACACTCCTCTATTTTCTCTTTATCACAAATTTTTAATTACCAAAACATATCTTCCAATAAAACTTTATACCAATTGTAAGTTACGTACCTTTAAAAATTTAGTTGGGAGATTGTCTTGCTAGTTGTCCTTTGTCTTGATGTAACTCTGTAATTTTGGTCCTTATAAGTCTAGAATTATATTCTATAATACTCATATGTTTATTCTATTCAATTCCACAGTTTTGATCAAAATTTGATTTGCCAAGTGAAAGTTATGGTAAATTTACCAAAACTTGTTGATTTTTGGCCCTCTCTAGAGAATGAACTTGTATGGAATGCCATGTGTCCAATATTTCATATCTATTTATGAAAATATTACCTAGAATAATATGGTATATATTATTTTCAAAGAAACTAGAAACACTCAATTTGGGATTTTCGAACTTTAGATACGACACTTCTACGAACAACACCTATTTGAGACTAGTTTTAGGACTATTCAAAAACCCTCACTTCCACATGATATATCTCAAAAATTGTAATGCAACAATACTTGAAATTTTTACTAGACTTACTTCACTATGTCTCCTGAATAGACTCAAAATTTCACTATCTTAACCATCCCAGGAAAAAATGTTATAGCGAAAATTCAAAGATGACTCGTTTGAAACTGATTTCGGGACTAGTCACAAACCCTCACTTCCAAAGGATAGATTTCATAAAGTATAAAAAAAAGTACCTAATTTTTTTACCAGACATACTTCACTATGTCTCTATAGTATCCTAAAAATTTCACTATCTAAATCGTCCTAAAAATAAAATTATAGCGTAAATTCCAAGATGCATTGATTGAAGGAGTGAAACCATAGGATCTTATGCTCTGACACCAATTGTCATGAAATAAACTCCAAAAACATCCAATGAATAATCCACTTCAAGGGGGAAACCTCCTTTTACAATATATTCATTGCACAAGATAAGGTGAGATCCTTATACAAATGATTCTCCTTTATTATAAATAGGAGATAAAGTGAGCATGATGTAACTTACCACTAAGTTGACCTAACCATAACTAATAAACTAATAATACATGAGTGTTAGGGCCTTAAAATAGGGCCTTAGGGGCCTTAACAGTCAACCCTTCTAATTCACACCTTATAACATTCAATTTGGACAACTCCGAACCTAGACTCCCTTCTCTAGTAACATTCTAGATTCTAGTGACAATTAAAAACATCATCATCCACCAATGCATTATAGATGAAGAAGCATCTACTTTCATAATGTCTAAAAACATATGGAAAAAATTGGGCTCTCCTAAGCTTACACCCTCTGCCATCACCTTTTGGGGTTATGATGGCCACCTATATAAACCCGAAGCTCTCTACCAAAATGTCCCTGATGAGTTAGCTAGAAAAATTGTATTGGTCAACATTGAGGGAACATATGCACCATTTGAACTACAACATCCTCATAGGATATAGTTATGTATACATCATGAATATAGTTGCATCTTCATTTTTTGGGACAATGATGTTCCCCTATAACAGAAAGGTCATTACTATCGATCATCTCACCCAACATCAGCCTCGATCTACACCCAAATTGGATAATGTTATACCCACCATCGAGGTTAACCAAGAGTTTCCATCATCCTTGGACATGGGTCCTAGGATCTTTAAAACCTTTTTTCTCCTAGGGACTTATCAAGGTGATCCACCCAATGTTTCATTGATGGGTTTTATATATGCATGAAAAACACACTAAAAACCTTCAATTAAATTGTCAACCTGGGGGAAGTAAACTTAGAGTTGTAGCAAAATATATGCCAAAGGTAGAAGGGTTGGTAGTAGTATAATATAACTAAGTAAGGGGCTATCTAAAGGATAATCTATTAAAGCGAAGCTATCTAATGAGAAAACCCTACTAAGCAACTTGAAATTATGCAACCTAAGTACTTTTGGGCCAAGGATTGATGGATGGTTCTAAGAAAACAAGTAAAAACCCTAATAAGCAAACTAATTCATAACAATAAGCAAAAGCAACTATTAGGCATAACAATAAGAAAACAACAAAAGAAAACTATTTTAACTTGCCAAACCTAAATTCAATGAGAAACTATCGTATGAGAGCAAGTAAATAAACAAGCAAGAAACTATTCTACTAAAGCAAGCAAGCAAAAACAACTAGCTAACCTATTAAAGCAAGTAAACAAAACAACTAACTAACCTATTAAAGCAAGTAAGAAACTAACTGCTCTAAGACAACTTCTACAACAAATAATCTAATAAAAACTTCTCATTGAACAACTATTTAGCCTAAGAGGCAAGTGGACTATATTCTTAATTCAAACTTCAAAACTATTTCTAATTCATAAAAGGAAATCTATTTAACTGAAAGCAAAAAATAACTAACAACTAACTTTTGATCTATGATAAACAAAATGTTGTTTAATCTACCAAATCAAAAGACTATCTATCCTACAACAACGATAAAACTATCTTCTAAGCTATGAAAGCAAGAAACTATATCTTCCAATCTATGAAATCATGAAACTATATCTTTTAACCTATGAAAGCAAGAAAACTATCTTTTAACCTATCAAAACAGGAAAACTATCTTTTAACCTATGAAAACTCAAATATAATGTTGGTGGTTGTGTGAATGTCTTTGGTGTCTTATAATATCTCGATGGCACTTGACAAAAAAATATAATTCAAGCGGTATAAGCTCAATACTAATCTCAATAGCAAAGTGAAAGATATGGATTAAACAATCCAATGAAAATTTAGCCATGATAGAAACAATTGTCAATTACCCTGCATATTCATTTATTAACCATCAACAATATAACAAGATCATAATTGTACTTCTACACTATGTAAGCAAAATTCATACTTAAACTCAAGCATTAACTAAAAATTGTAATTGCAATTTAATTCTAGGAAAGAAAATACATAAAGTGAAACTATACTACATCTATCTTAACAATTCAAAATACGATAAGGAAAATGCTTGAAAACAGAATTAAAACATGACATATAAAAAATAAACTAATTCATGTATTGACTAACAACTGGTTAAGAAAATTCTACAATTAAAAAGACTGAAATTAACCCTATCCATCCACCGAAACCTTGTTTAAAAGAAGCATAAAATACAACTCTATTCTACTCTGTTTTAATTCTCATTTTAAATCAAATTTCAAAAGCATGAATGAAACACAATCTAACATCTAACGGCACACGGGATTACTAGATGAATTTGCAAATTTGTCTCTATCTATCAAATGAATGCATATTAACACACGTCTTTATACTAACCTGCAAAAGAACCAAACCATTAAGCTACAACAACAAATTATATAGAAAAAGAAAGATAGCGATACATGTACATGAAATGAAAAAGAGAGATGTCTAAGCTATGAAATGTACAAACAACACATGGACAATTACCAGACTACTGGTGGGCCCCCCAGTAGGTTGTGGTTACTTCTCAAATGCACACCACAAGCTCAACAAAATGAATTCACCATTAAAATGCAGAAACACAGTTTTATATAACTTCGGCAATGGAAAATGGAAAAAATAAAAGAGAGTCACGTTTTTCTCCAATACACTACTCTTATTGCTTCTTAAACTATTGCTTGACCATCCTAGTGGTATTTATAAGTTTACAGACCAAGTGGTCGACCACGGGAGGGTCAAACCACTTCTAAATTCGACAATTTACATTAAATGATGCCCCAACTGCTGAAATGGAGCAAGCCAATAATCGCCCTGTTTAACAACAAAAACTAAGTTGTCGGGAGTTCAATAGATGGAGGGGGAAAGCATGAACAAAACCCACATTCCCGATTCACCCATCACTGGATGCCAATACCATAACTGCCAATTCACCCACCATTTTTGTGTAGGACGCAGTGATGGACACAGTGCCAGATCGGGTACTGGATCGAGTACTGGAAGGAGTGTCAGACTGAGTGCCGAAAGCATAAACATGATGCATTTTTTCCCTGTAACACCAAAAAATGTGAATCAGATCCTTGGAAGCATAAAAACATGATGAATTATACTCAATATTATCATCAAACACGAATCATACGTACCTAGTGTAGATCATACCGTTTTAGCATAAAATTCTTTAAAAAGCTCCTTCAAAACATGAAAAACACATATGTACATTTGGAAAAAAGTGTCTAATAATTTTCATAAATTGATCATATCTCGAGCCTAGCATTAGCCCCACACTTATGATTTTGTAGGTCCCACTGCAAACAAAAATAAATTACCCCTCATGACTAGGCTTGTCGAGGAGGGTTGGCTTTGGAAGCTTCTCCTTCTTTCCATGAAGGATTTTCCTTGTGCCTCTTATGTTGCTTCAACTGTGCTCTAAGGCTGTGGTTAGATTTGGTCATCTCATCGACCAATCGTTGAAGGGAGTTAACCTTTGCTTGGAGGACTGCATTATCATGATGAATGTGTGTGTCTATTGTCTTCCTTTTCTCCAACTGTTGGAGAAGATGATGGTTTTCTTTTTGTAGCTTCTCTATGGTTGGGGCATAATTGGTGATCTCCAAGGAAGGCTTAGATCCTTTGAGGGATGTGGAAAATCTATCAGTATTAGGATCGAGAGTATGCATGGGTGAAGTAGGATTGATGGGGGATTGGTAAGGAGAGGTAGGTTTTGATTTTGTCTTTCTTAGTGGCTCTAATCCATCTACAAAAACTTCCCTAAGTCTCTTATGAGGCCTCTCAAGATTGGAGGACACTTGGATAGTATCTGAAGCAGGCAAGGGTTTTTCATAAGGTTTTTTTCTTGTGCTCCGGGTACTCTTTCGAAAGNATGGATTAGAGCCACTAATCCATCTACAAAAACTTCCCTAAGTCTCTTATGAGGCCTCTCAAGATTGGAGGACACTTGGATAGTATCTGAAGCAGGCAAGGGTTTTTCATAAGGTTTTTTTCTTGTGCTCCGGGTACTCTTTCGAAAGGGTCCTTTACCAAATCAATTGGCTCCCCTCCTATTTTTTGGAAGGATGGGAAAGTCTTGTTGAATTACTTCTTGTAGATTTTTAGGTGTAGGATCAAGAGAGGTTGAAGGCATTGGGGGGTTAACAATAGGCTTCTTTTGGTCTTTTTACCCGATGAGGAACTAGGTCTATCAACAAGCTTTTTGTATTGTTCCAGCAAAGAGAGGGATTATACAAGGGGGTTTGGAGTTCTTGGAGAGCGAGGCTTGGATGGAGAGATAGTCTTTAGGCTAAGTGGCTTTTTTTCAGTCTTAACTGTCAAGTGAGGGTTTGCAAATTGGTAGATAAAGGCATCCCAAGTTTTCCCTTGTTTCTCTAGTTCATCTAGAACAAGGAGTTTTATCAAGCCATGGTGAAAGAGACTGTTGTGGGGGTTAATCACATTCTTCCTCACTTGAGAGGACATCTTCTCCAAGATTTTTAGAAAATGGAAGGGGAAGTTCAAAGGTTTGTTGAACAAAAAATGAGCCAGCAATCTGAAATGAAAAGCTTTGAAAGTGGAGTATCTACCTTCGCATGTAATCAACCTCGTGATGACGATGAGAGGGTTGATCAATTCCACATTTATCCACTCCCTAGAATATCCTTTTTCTCTTGAAATGATCTCGAATTCGGGCTTAAACACCCTGTTATAACTTGAGTGTGGCAGTTGGTGGTTTTTGAACCATCTATCTCCCATTCTTGGGATCTTTGTAGCTGCAACAATGGATTCTTCTGAGACTTCAAAGGAAAGAGACCCCACCTGTGTTGTCTTCCCATCGAAACTGAGGGAAAATTGCATGGAGAGGCCATCATCGTGGACCTACAAGTTAGACAAAAATGGCCCCCCAACTTGTGTGCATAAACACCTCTCTGCATTGTGCAAATTTGGGAATGGAAAAGAGATCCGCATAGGAAGAGGGTTCGTACCTCCTAGGCATTGTGGCAGAGGAAAAATTCACAAGGAAAGGGCATGATCAAGCCAAGAGATGGCACAAATTGGGCATGGGCCGAACGCGATTTGAACAAGGGAAGAAATGGCAGAGGTTAGGCGTGATTTATCAATGTAGGGCAGAGCAAATGGAAAGGGCTAATGGAGATAATGGTTGCCCAACCCGATTTTGAATGCACCTATAGGCTATAGTGGAGTATGTTGAACACATGTGCGCACGAGCTGCCATGTGTGGGAAATTTGAATTCGACGGCTCGTTTTTGGGGGAAATGTAATGATGCGTAGTTAGATCAATGTTTAAGTCAAACTACTTGGACATTTGATCATGAACATATAAAGTATCGTCAATCAATTGCCTGCAACCAATTCAATTGAGTGTAATTGATATCTAGTTACATGGAATCTAGGACAATTGTTGGTGTGTAATTCATATGGTACTCTATTCGGCACCTCATACGACATTTCATACGATACTTCTTACAGTACTTTATACGAAACTTCCGTGTTAAATACAATTTCACCTCTTGTAATGGATATCCGAAAAATGTGAAATGTTTTTGACAATCACAGTGGTTAATGAGTAGAGGCATAATGTGCCATTGTTGTTGATTTTTCCACCATTCTCACTCAATCCTCTTGCATATGACATATAATGTCAAACCTATAATGAACAGGTTATGGCAAGCATAAAACATGTATTGTCAATCCTACAATGCAGAACTTGTAATGAAAGATAAACCGATAAAGAGTGGTCTGTTAAGTATATGTTCAGTAATTAATAGCACACAAGAGTTTAGAACTTTAAAAATAAAAATGACTATCAATGTAGTAACCTGTATCATGGAAATAATACAAAAATTATCGCAAATATCTATTTCTCTAGGCAATGATCATTTGTCAGCTCATGAACCCCTTCCCCACACCTAAGTATTGTGACACCTCACGATCAAAAGTATAGGAAACCAGTCAGTATCCCCCAATATCCAAAGATTTATAGTGTGTCAAGTGTAAAGATAAAATTTCATAGATCGGTCTGATGAGATGGTTAGAAGATGCCCCCACCTATAGGATAAGAGATCCTATATATAGATAAGAAGAGATAGGCAAGAGAGTTTCAAGATAGACTTAGAGTTATTTCCCAATGGAAAGTTTATGGATTTCATTAACCTTAGCTTAACCACACATACTTCATATCAAATTTGTTTGCAAGTAATGTCTTACATCAGGACAAGTTTAAATTTATTATTTATTTTTGTCAAATTACCTTCCTCACTAGGTAGAATGCCACGCTGCCAGCAAGCCTATTTAGTACTCCAGCGGGTTTACCTAGTCATACCACAGGCCGGTATCCGCTGCTAGAAAACCTGTTCAATATCCTGATGGGTTAGCCTCTTAAACCCTCAGAGACTGGCCCTCCATCTTTTAAGATTTTAGTATAAGATTTCTTTATGCAAGAAGATGGGGGAACAACTATGAAAACAATTTTTTTTTTTTTTTAATTGGGATGGTATTTATGGTAGAGGATGACTTTCTATTATATTACTTAGTGATTGTCCCAATGTAAGGTGTACTTAAGCGGACATGGCCTATCCAAATATATGATATAATCAATCTATTTAGTGTGTAGTGGATGGTACCATTGAGAAAGAATAGAAAGGTATCTCTACGCTCAACTTACTTTCTTCTTTTGTAGTTATTGTGATGTTTCCATGACTAACCACTAATTAGACCTCCTTGTTACTCTTTGATAAAGACACTTGACTCACTTACTCAAGTTTCTTGGAAAAATTATATGAGAGACCTCTAGGCTTGATAGTTATGGTGTCACTTCCTTATACAATGGTGACGAGTTTCAAGAGAAATTGCTTTAGAATGCCTTAAAAAATGAGAATGTTTGCAAAAATATGGCTAATTACAATAAGTCAAAATTCATTTGATGCTTTAGCAGACAAAAAATTCAAGTGTAACAATGTTTAGAAGAAAGATCATTGAACTGTGTACTCCTAGTGAAATAAATACTTATAGGAATCTCTAGAATTGCCTTATAATCAAAATTCAAAAAATATTTACATATATATAGTAGGAAATTCAGAAAGGTTTTCAAGAACAAGGGGGGGCTTCCCCATCTACTAAGGCCAATGCCTTGTTAGATGACATGACCTGTAGAAAATTCTCTCTGGAAATGGGCTTATGATAAAATTTAAGTCGGTGTCCATTTACCACAAAGGAGACTTGTCCATCGTCAATTGTTTTAATTTTTATAGCTCCATTGTCATATACAATGTCTACCTCATAAGGGCCCAACCACTAGGTGGTGAGTTTTCCTTTGAAGTTTTTGAATAGAGAATCAAACAACAGAGCCCAATCACCAGGTTGGAAGTGTTTCTTCTTAATAAACTTGTCATGCCACTTGCTCCTCTAGTTTTGGAATAATATCGTCTGTTGGATGGAATCTTTCCTAATTTCATTCAATTGTAGGGCTCGTTGCTTCTGAGCCTCATCTAGGTTCAATCCTAATTCTACGGCAATACGGAAGGTCCTTACTTGGAATTCTATATGTAGAAGTACTTGTTTCCCGTACACTAGCTCATAAGGGGTATGCCCAGTGGTATTTCTCCAGGTGGTCTGGTATGCCCACAAAGCCTCTGGGAGCCTATCAACTGAATATCGGTGATGTAATTGAACAGTCTTGGTCAATATGGCTTCTAGAACTTTGTTTGTGGATTCTACCTGACCATTGGCTTGTGGGTGGTATGGAGAAGATTTACAATGTTTAATCCCATATTTCTTTGTTAGCTCTTTCATAAACTTGGAAGTGAATTGAGTGCCTTGGTCGGTAACAATTTCATGAGGGACACTGAAGCGGGTAAATATGTCTTCATAGATGAATTCGACAATAGACTTTTTTGTAGCCCTGAATAGGGCTTTTGCCTCTACCCATTTGGTGACATAGTCCATACAAACCAAAATATAGTTCTTCCTACTAGACATGGGTAAAATTGGTCCTACAAAGTCGAAGGCCCATTTTTTGAAGGGTTCTATCATAACTTGGGCATGCAAAGGAATTTTGTCAGCTGACATAGGTCTTCCTATCCTTCATAAACTATCACAACTTCTCACATACTTGGCAGCATCTTTGAAAATGCTAGGCCAACAATAACCCGAATGTAACACCTTATATGTTGTACGTTTGTCATAAAAATGGCCACCACATGGTCCATCATGACAACTTCATAGTATTTCATGTACCTCGTCCTCTCAGACACATATACGAATGATCAAATCAGGACCTGTGCGAAAAATATCATGACCAACCCAAGAGTAATTAACACTCTGTGTAATAATTTTCTTCTTTTCATGAGGTGACAAATGAGACGGTAACTTCCTAGTGGCTAGATAGTTTTCCATATCTACAAACCATGGAGTATTGATAGAAAGGGAAAAAAGATGCTCATTTGGGAAACTATCATCTACAGGGATATCATCATCCTCATTTTTTATTCGGGAAAGAAAATCATCTAGTACATTATCCTTACTAGGTTGGTCAAGCACAATGATATTAAATTCTTGAAATAACAAAAGCCACCTGGTCACTCGACCATTAGTTATGGGTTTATTCATGAGGAATCTAATGGAGGAATGATAGGTATGTACAAATACTTTATAACCTGTAATGTAATGACGAAATTTGTTAATATCATGAACAACTGCCAAGAATTCTTTCTCAGTAACTGTATAGTTTAACTCGACTGGGGACAAGTTCTTGCTCACAAAATAAATGGCATAGGATTGCTAGTCCTCTTTCTTCCCTAATACCCCTCCTATTGCGGTTTCGGAGGCATCAGTGGATATATAAAATGGGAGAGTCCAATTGGGCCCTCTAAGAACTGGTGCCATAGACATCTTAGCTTTAAGGGTTTCAAAGAAAGTTTGACACTGCTCAGTCCAAACAAAATCAACATCTTTTATTAGTAATCCAAACATAGGTGCAACAATCTTTGTAAAATTTTCAATAAACCGTCGGTAGTATCTAGCATGTCCAAGAAAACTTCTCACCTATTTCTGAGTCTTGGGGGGTGGAAGTCTAACGATGACCTCAATCTCTGCAAGATCAAATTTTATCCCTTCAGATGAAACATGATGTCCTAGAACCACTCCTTCAGTTAACAACATTTTGCATTTTTCATGACTTAGAGCTAGGTTCATTTCCTGGCATATGATGAGGATATTTTTCTAAGTTGTCTAAGGCTTCCTGGTAAGTGTTACCATAGACTGTGAAGTCATCCATGTATACCTCCACACAATCATGAATAAGATCAACAAATATCCCTAATACTGCTTGTTGAAATGTGGCAGGAGCATTACATAATCCAAATGGTAAGACCCTATAGGCATAGGTGCCCCAAGGACAAGTAAAGGTATTCTTCTTCTAGTCCTTGGGTGCTATAAGAATCTGATTGTACTCATTGTACCCATATAGAAAGGAAAAATACTTCTTTCCAGACAAGGTATCTAGAAGTTGGTCAATGAAAAAAAGAGGAAAGTAGTCTTTCAGAGTGGCTTTGTTGAGTTCCCAGAAATCAACAAAAATTCTCCATTTTCCAGTCACCTTCTTTGGAACCACTACAAGCGAGGATACCCACTTACTATCGGAGATGGGATAAATGAATATGACATTTAACAACTTTTGGATCTCCTGCTTTACCATATCTTTAAGTGTTGGGTTCATCCTTCTCTAGGGTTTCCTAACAGATGTTACTTCCCCTTGGGTATATATGTGATGGATGCATGTGTCAAGGTTTATACCCTTCATGTTAGTGTATTCCCAGGAAAATGCTCCTGATTGTTCTTTAAGGATATCTACTAACTGTTTTTGTTGGTCTGCATCTAGCTCGGAGTTTATATGTAAAAAAATTCCTGGACTAATCTCATAGGGAATAATGTAAGACATGGCATACTCATCTATCTCGAAAATAAAAGATGTCGAAGACAAAATGGATGGGTCTAATTGTTCTTGAAATTATTCCCCAAACATGTACTCAAATTGGGGAAAACACTGTGTAAAATCCACACATGTGATAGCAGAAATAAACTAGTTTAGCACATTTTCTGTTGTGTGCTCTTGAAGTTCCCATGCATGGTCACTTGGCCATACAGGTTCTTCCCAATCCTCGTTCTCATATGGACATTCAAGCCACCATAGATTCTCCATAATAGGTTGAGCTAGAGGGTAAATGGTGAGCTTATGGATAAAGAGACCATTCGAGATGGTCATTTCCCCTTATCTATAGCCAATAAATGCATTGGTTGTGGCTAGCCAAGGTCTTCCCAGAATGACGGGATGACCTTTGGCAGGATCCTTTGAGTGAATGACAAGAAAATCTACTAGGTACTCCCATGAGGCTAAAGTAACCATGATATCATCTAAAATTCCTTCAGGTATAACCCTAGTTTTATCTGCTAATTCCAAAATGGTTGGGGTAGGACGAAGAAGAGGTTGTAACTGTAATTGTTCCAAGGTAGTAGTGCTCATAACATTGATGGCTACCCCTAGGTCTATGAGAGTGTTTCCAATGGAAACCTCA
>JASDQU010333524.1:0-12751 GCA_032191745.1 Picea mariana
ATTGGTTATATTGTGGTGGATTTAGTTTCTTGACATAGGTAGCCACATAGGTTAATTGCATGGGTTATTCTGCAGGTACCCTGAGTTAGATAAGGGTCAGACAACAAACAACCTTTATGTAGGATTACCTCTCTGAGTGGATATGACTGATTACGTTGTTAATTCCATGAGGGACCTTATAATTGATTCTGATACGTCTGATCTTTTGAAGGGAGTCGCGGGCCTCTCTTGGACGAGGCATACCTACTCTAGTGAGGGAGGCCCCTTTTCAGCCACTATATCATGTTTGTGTGCATTGGTATTTTTTCTTTACTTTGGTGTGCTTTTCGATTATTAGTTGGATTTAGGATATTGTATTGTGTCGTGAGTTTTCATTGCTATGGTAAGTGTATCCCCCATGACTCCCTCAGTTGGTGCTACCCAGCCCATGGTCTTTGCTCCTTCCATGGGGAATTTTTTTTTTTTATTTCCGAGTGGTACGTTGAATCTTGATGCTCAGCCAATACCTTGGGACTCTAATGATTTTTCTCTTGGTATGATAGACATGTATTCACACTTGCCATCCTCTATCTCATCTTCTTATGTGAATCATGTTTTTAGTCTAGGGGCATGATGCCTCCTTATTCTCCATTTTCGTTTGGTGGGAGTCATATCCCTCAACCAACTCTTACGGTAGGAGGTTGGAATATTCCTCCCTCTGGACCCAATCCTAGCTTCTCTTTTCCAGGATCAAGTGCTTAAATGGGAAGTCCTTCTACTTATTACATCTCATCCATCTATCCTTCTTCTGTTATGCTAGCACCTACAAATGCTTTTCTCATGGAAAACCTCCCTCTAGCCTCCAATGTTTCATCCGGGGGAGTAAGTTTTATAGTATGGGAAACCCTCTTCACGGAGGTCCTTCATCTGGGGGAAACATATATCCTCACCTGAGTAACACCTGTCATATCACTTTCTCCTCATAAGAGGCTTCCTCGGTGATGATTCCGTTACAACCCTTTATGAATCAATTTGGAGGAGGATACTTTCTTGTCGGACAGGGCCATGGTGTATACCATAACCCTTCCTAGCCCACAATTTATCAAAATAAGTCTTTCCCAAAACCTTAGTCTTAATTGCCGCAACCAACATTCATCGATCATGCTGGAAACACAAGTCCAGTCACTACAAGTCATACTGGCATTATATCACCAACCTATGTTATTCATGTTGGATATTGGTCAACAACCTCTACAAGTCTTGTTGAAGACATGCAACCAGCCATTGCAAGTCATGTTGGGGGCACAAATCTAGTCACTACTAGTCACACTACACATACATCACCAATATCTTCTTATCATGTTGGGGATTCATCACCAACCTCTGCTAGTCATGTTGGGGATTCATCGCCAACCTCTTCTATTCATGTTGAAGGTTCATCAACAACCTCTGCAAGTCATGTTGAAGACAAGCTACTAGCCTCTACAAATCATGTTGGGAGCATGTCACCAGCCATTGCAAGTCATGATGGGGGCATCCATACAATTGAGAAGCCTAGACGTATAGGACATAATCCCAAGTTCCTTTGTAGGCTTTGAAAAGGATGTCACCTAACTCGTTTGTGCCCTGCTACTGCCATGCTACAAGAACCACAGTCCTTGTCTGATAGCCCTTCGGGTTTTGAGTCGTATTTGGTTTCCCAACATTCTAGTCCTTCTTTGGTTGATACACCGGTCGTGCCAATGCAATATTTGGCTGACACCCCTCTTGTTTTAGGGGTTGATGCATCTCTTGACCTTGTTGTCTCGCATCCTGTTCAACCAGCGGTCATGTCGATGCAATCTTCGACCGATGGCACTTCTAGTTTTGGGGGTGATGCATCTCTTGACCTTGTTGTCTCACATCCTATTCAACCAACGGTTTAAGAAGTGGCCATGTCGATGCAATCGCTCAATCCCTCTCTTCCCTTGGAGAGTGACAAGTCTAAGGAAGCGACATTGTCGATGCAATATTCAGTCAATCCCACTCTTCTTTTGGAGGGTGATGTGTCTTTATGCGTCTTTCGACCATGTCCTTAGCATTTCCTATTTTGTACCTTCTGCACAAGGGAGCATTCCACTTTCTTTAAGTATGCTCCCTCCAAGTCCTAGGATGGTTTCCTTTGATTGGAATGATCTTGTAGAGCCTCACCTTCCTTCTTCTACACCTTTCTAGATAACGGACATTATTCGATATATTGTATATAAAGTCTCCAATGGAAGTATTTTATCCTCCTTGGCTTGGAAAGTTTTGGGTTTTCCCAAGCTTGTGTCAGTTATATGTGAGTTGTTGACTTTCAACAGAAGTCCTGCATGGGAGCATTGGCCTCCCCCATGATATGTTTCTTAGAATAACATCACTGAGTCTTGTTTAAGCTCTTTTCTGACTCTCTCAAAAAGAGAAAATATTGTCGAGTGAAATTGTCTCTTTCACACTCGTTAATTAATTGGCTTTGAAAGGAAGTCTATTTGGTGTAAGTTTAACCCTTTTTCGGAACAAGTAGACTAATTTTGAAAAATGAATACTCTAGTCACTAGTGGCTAGAATAGTTCTCCTAGGTATTGTCTTATACTTTTTTCTGGCCTAGGGGACTAAATTTACGAAAAAGTACATTCTTTGGAGTTAAGCTATAATTTCATCTCATCCTCTTGCTTGCATCATTGAGCCTATTGTCAGTTCCCGCATTCTCTTTATAATCCTATTACCTCAAAAAATTGCATCACCAGCCAAGCAGAGCTTTGTTTATATCCTTTGCAACTTGACACCCTATACCCTAAGAGAAAACATTCCCCCAAGTGTCCATGTCCTGCATGAACCTCCTTGCATTGAGCATAGGTATGTTCCACTGTCGGAACTAGTTGCTTACTCACGACACTCGTTTCCTCCTCGGTATCATAGAATTCATTTGTCTATGAAAAAACAAAAAACAAAATGGGCAGGAAAGGAATATTATCTCATGTTGGCAACAGTCGTGTCACCTTTGAAAAAAGAATAAAATTTTGATTCCACTTGTCATCAAAATTTTGGTTTTAGAATGACCTTAGGAAGTTGATCTTGTTACTTAGAGTTTACTCCTCCGACTGGTTACTCTTCCAGTCCCTATGGAGATTTTGATTGATGCCTCCTGCATCACAAAGCTTCATCATTGAGTCTATGCTACTAGAGTCCTCCATAAGTCTCATGATCTTGTTCAAAGGAAGTCTATAAGCCTGTGTCGACCATTTCTTAGAACTCTTGACTTTTCATATCGACCATACCCTGGGTGTGTCTCAAATTTACATGAAGTTGTAGTCCTATCGTGCACCCTGGT
Organism: Picea mariana; assembly: GCA_032191745.1. Taxonomy (NCBI): domain Eukaryota; kingdom Viridiplantae; phylum Streptophyta; class Pinopsida; order Pinales; family Pinaceae; genus Picea; species Picea mariana. The sequence continues at coordinate 3,329 of JASDQU010333524.1, forward strand.
CTTACTTTCATTATCGGTAGGTAACCTTGAACCCATTAGTCAACATATCCTAATTGGTCTCTGACTGGGGAGTTTCCATTATGTTTGAAGGTAAGAAATTTATTCACACATTGGGATTCGTGTAGTGTATTGGATTCCATTAGCCTTATTGGTGGTTTCCTCTCCTTTGTCGACAATTTTCCTTATTGGTTGCTATTCAGAGGGTCTTTTTCATGCATTGCTTGCACCTGGTGCATGCGAAAGATACATAGGGTCATTGGTTCATGAAAATCCTCTTCATCTGAGTTACTCTAAATCATAAATCTATTTCTTTTTATCTTGTGCTGACTGATGAGAGATGCATCAATTCTTTCCTTTCAATGTGTCTGCTTCCATCAAATTCAACTCATCTATTTTGGAAATGAGGCCTAGAGTCCTATGAGTACCTAGAGGCTTGCAGTCATCAGTGGCAGGTTCTCTCACCATCGATAATTGGGAATACATCAATGTCTCCTGATCGATGGATTCTTCAAGTGTTCGACCTCAACACCTTTATTCACACTTGTAAGAATGTTCTCGGTGCCTTGATACCTACTTTCATTATCGGTAGGTTGTCTCGTGTTTGTTAATGGTATACCTCAATGATTGGTAATCAAATGAAGTCTCATTATGTTTGACCTCAACTCCTCTATTCACATGATGTAGAATTGCACCTTTGGAAGATCGTGTAGAAGACTTGAAGACATCAATTTATGGTAGAAACTTTCATGAGTCATTGCTATCATTCATTGGACTAGTACCTATATGAATTCAGTGATAATGGGAGATCAGATTGTACTCCATTGTATATAGATATCTTCAGATTTATTTTGAGACTGGTTTTCACTGGGCCTTATTCATGACTATGATAGCCTATGGCATGTATCTACTTTGTATTGCCTATTCATGGCCATGAACAGTTGTTTGGTATATTTCCACATGGATCTGCAGTGTAATTCAAATTGGCAACCATGTGTGCAAAGTCATTATGGATTGTAATATTCTCATGAGAAATTGTTTCGTCCAACTGGGTCTCCATTACTCCACTTCTGGGAATTATAATGTATTTCGGCCATCGCAGATACTCCTATGACCTCACACATTAGGGGGCAACTGTTATAGCAAGATTTGTCTCACCCCATGAAACTTGCTCAGAGGGCCTTTTCCATTTCCCTATATAGACTTGAAGTCCCCTTTTGCACTTCCCAAAGCTAAAAAATCATATTTTTCCACATATACATGCCCCAACAATTATACAACATGTGTATACGCAGGTTGCACCACTATAGCCTGCATACATCGGGTTTTGTGCTCAAAATTAAAAATTGTGTTAGGTTTCCATGTCACGTCATGAGATCCATGATCCTTGATTGGAAACATTCTAAATTGGCCCTTCAGTTCCATTTTAAGGCTATAAATTGGGCCATATCCAAACCGTGGAGGAGGAGAGAATTCAACTTTTGAGAGAAAAGTTACTCTGGAGAAATTATTCACTTCATATTGAGTTTGCATCCCTTTTTCTTTTAAAGTATGGACACATTGTTCATCCACCAAGCTCTTCCCTCTTTGATGGAGAACCTCATTGTCTCTCTTATATGAGCTTTCCTTTGGTGGAGGATTGAAGTGGTGGAGGCCCAACTGGAAGGGATTTAGTTTCTCGGTTTCGAGACGTGCCGACACGAAATTTTGTCACTTGTATACTTATGTTGATCATATTTTAATAGAAATACTCTTTATCACCATATGCTTGTGTATCTTGGTTGTTGAGGACAAGTTGCAGGTATAAATATTTGAGTCGAGTGCTCAATGGTGGTCTTCATCGAACGTCCGGATGAGGTAGGATCTTTACCTTGTCTTCTTAGAATTTTCATTTATATAGCATACTTGGGATTATAGTTGATTTCTGTAGTCGTTTTGTCTATTGTGGCTTACCCCTTTCCATAGAGTGATTTTCCTCGTAACATGCATGTTGTTGTAAGACCCTAGTTTCAAGTTATCTAACCAACAAAACCGTTTAGATACCAACCCTTTTGGAATCACCTGGATGCAATTGAAGTCTCACCTAAGGTATCTACAATGACTACAGGAACCGAGTTTCTATAGAGATGAGGGGATGTGAGGTCATCAACATGTTCATTGATACTGATATATCCTGTGTGTAATAATATGTATCTCTTATCCCTTGATTAATTAGTAAACTCAATTATACAACACCATTATAACAAAGACTATGACATAGACCATTCACTAGAACATTCATAATTACTGCGCACCACTCATATAACAAAAAGAGTTAGATCCAATCATGCATAAACATAATATCCATGAACAATCACATAAAAAGATGCATTCAAACACATAATTTAACGTGGTTCACCCAATCCTTGGGCTACGCCCACAACCACTTGCTTCTTTATTATTCTTCTTGCAATTCATCTCAGGATTGTGCATTGCACTACAATAGATACATCATAATATCATTCCCCATCCTTCCTAGCCGCTCTACAGTGCAAGCCTCTCTTTGAAAAATCTCCCCTAAACCTTTAGACATAGACTCTCTCTCATTCTTAGCCTATTCTCTTAACAACAACAACTTATTCTTTAACAACCTACTCTTCCCAACCCATTACATATTTACTCACATAGTTTAGGGCTCAAAACCCTACTAGCTTACCCCAAAACCCTATGACAACTCATTATAACTCATTACAACTCATGACAACACATAGTTCATGCGTGCGTTTCCTATCTTCACGCTTGCATGCTACTTTTCCTAACTTTTTGCTTACATGTTGCTTTTCCTACTTTATCTCCTTGCTTTATTCCCTTGATTTATTTACTTTATTTATCTTCCTATGTGCCACCAAATGTGCCTTTAGTATGCACTTTGATCCTAAATGTTCCTTTACTATGCACTTTGACCTTGAATGTGCCTTTTCTGCGCACTCTGATCCTAAATGCACCTTTATTACGCACTTCGGTCTTGCCTTCTTTTCTTTCCTCTGCATCTGCACATCTCCTCAACCCTTAGGATATTTCTCCAAATTGCATCCAAAATGCATGTCCAACAGAAGCGTTCCATCATTAATCACATGAGGGATTTCTTAGATAGTTGCTCTTGGTCCTAGAGTGATAGAAGAATATCCAAAAAATATTTTCTCTCCTCGCTGATGTTGCATTTGTTTTTGTTTTCCAAGCCACACTTATGGTAGTCTATAATAAGCTTGAAAACTCTCCCTAATTTTTGTCTTATGTTTTTCATTCGTCAATCGTATCCCTACAAATCTAGCCCGCTGAGTGTAGGAGTGAGGTCACTAATGATTAAGGAACCAATGGAAATCATTGCCTCTTTTACGACATCCATGAACGAGTCCATTTCCTTAGCAATAGAATGGTCTAATTTGATAAATATATAATAGAGACAAAACAAATTGATTTATAAAGCATATGAGGCTCGAACTAAACATTTCTCATCAAGCCATTGTATCTATAGGTTACATACTTTGATAGTTCAATCCAATACTGACTAATGAGCTTGAAATTGAACAACATAATGTAACTAGAATGTAACTAGAAACAGAATGCAACTAAATAAATCATTAACCAAAGAGATTACTTCTAACACTCCCTCTTAATCTCAAGGGTTACATTCTTTGACAAGCTCGTGAATGAAATAAAACTGAATGTCAATATGTTTTCTTTTCTAATGAAAAACATTATTTATTGACAAGGAAATCACTGAATTATTATCACAAGAAATTAAAGTAGGTTCTTTCTTCACATATCCAAAATCTTTTGAAAGTATTTTAATCCATAATGCATGGCATGTTGTTGTAGTTGTTGCTATGTACTCTACTTCTGTAGAAGATATGGAAACTATGGGTTGCTTCCTGGATGCCCATGAAATCATTTTTTTGCTAAGTAAAAAAACATGCCTAGAAGTGTTTTTCCTATCGTCGATGTTATTTGCAAAGCAATTAAGTCTGCCAACAAGTTTTTTTATTCCTTTCTTAGCTTAGGAAACTATGGGTTGCTTCTTGGATGCCCATGAAATCAATTTTTTTCTAAATAAAAAAACATGCCTAGAAGTGTTTTTCCTATCATCAATGTTATTTGCAAAGCGATTGTCGGTAGCAGTAAGATACATAAGACCGCCAACAAGTTGTTTATTCCTTTCTTAGCTTAGTACTAAGTGAAATAGGAGTATCTTCAAATTTACACTCTTCCATCCTAAAAAATTTCAAAATATCAGTAGCGTACTTATGTTGACCAATAAAAATACCTTGAGGAGATTGTTTCACTTCAATGCCTAAAAAATACTTCATTAATCCAAGATCTATCATTTCAAACTCATTTTTCATTGTAGCTTTAAATTCATTTAACTGCATGGTTCCTGTATAGATCACTTCATCAACATAAAAACATAAAATAAGAATCTTGCCTTGTTGATATGTCTTGATATATAAATAAGGCTCGTTGTTACTCCTGCTGAAACCATCTTTGAGAAAATATGAGTCAATTCTACGATACCAAGCTCTTGGAGCTTGCTTCAAGCCATACAAGGATTTCTTCGACTTATACATTTTTTTCTCTTGAAGCTTGACTTCAAATCCGGGTGGCCGATCCACATACACTTCTTCATTTAAAATTCCATTTAGGAATGCAGAATTTACATCCATTTGATAAACATACCACATGTTTTGTGTTGCAATGACTAACACAAATATAACAGTATCCAATCTTGTGATAGGTATAAAATTATGACCATAATCTATGTCAGGTTGTTGTGAAAAAAATCTAGCAACAAACCTTGATTTATGCTTCTCAATCTGACCTTTCTCATTCAACTTGTTTTTTTAAACCCGTTTAACACCTATGCAAGTTTTAACAAACTCTTTGGAGTCACTTAAAATCTTGATAATATCATAGATTGTCATTGTAACAAACTTGAACTTAAAAAATCATGGGTACCTATCATATTATTACTACATCCATTATCCAATAATCAAACATCCTTGTTATGAATTTGTATACCAGATTTATCTATCCACTTTCTTCCTTGCTCTTTTTGCTGTTGTTGATTGGGTTGTTTTGATCTTATTTCTACTTCACTTTGAAAATGACCATGCTTCTTACAATAGAAACATTGAATACTAGATTTATCTATCCACTTTCTGCCTTACTCTTTTTGTTGTTGTTGATTGGGCTGTTTTGAATTTGTTGCAGATGATACTTCCTCGGTATGATAACGTCCTCTTCCTCTTCCTCTTCCTTGTCTACCTCAAAATCCTTTGCCTCTTCCTGTGTCAATGAAAACCTTAGATTTAAATGCATATTCTAAGGGTCCAACATCCAAATTTATCCTTGCTTCATGAGAAAATAAAGAACCAGTTAATTCTTCCACTAAAAATTTGGTATGCCATCTCTTCACCATTAATTCTAAGTTGATTTACAATACCCATAACTTTGGTCACAACACTCTCTGATTCACTCATCTTAAGGGTTTCAAACTAAGTCCTAAGGGTTTGAATTTTTACCTTTTCATTACCTTGATATGCCAATTTAAGAAAATCACATGCTTCTTTCATACTTTTTCACCCGCTATTTTGGGAAATATAACATCATCTTAAAAAAAACTCAAACTACAAGATTTTGCTCTACCTTCTTTTTTGTTTCTATTTTGCTGGGAAATAGTCATGCCAACAATAGTTTTTGCATAAGGTTCTAGAATCCTGATTGCAAAAAAATCCCAACATCCCTGATTTTGCAATAAAGCTTGCATTCTTAGACTCCAAAATTCATAGTTGGAGCCAGCTAAAATCGGTGCTTGGATTAAAAATAAATTCGAGGAAATTTTTCATTTTGTCAACAAATATGCAAATGATGATAAATATATATTCAACTGCTTGGATAGGGATGCTTATACAATATATATACACCTCACAGGTACGTATCGACTTGTCTTACACAGAGGACACGCCTTGACTTTCTTTCTCTCTCTGCAACGAACACTGGACATTGACTTGAACACACCCTCTGCACCCGTGATTCTTGCGTCTGACTCTCGCCTAGCACACCGTCTCCGCAACTGGCGACTTGCTGTCCTCACTGCTCGTGATGGAACATTGTCCACTAATGGCTCAGCTTCATTTCTCATTAATCTATTATATCTATCTAGGTTACATACTTTGAGGATTCAAGACAATATCCAGTAACGAACTTGAAACTGAGCAATGAAATGTAACTAGATTGTAAATAGAAACGGAATGCAACTAACTAAATCATTAACCAAAGACATTACTTCGCACACTCCCTCTTAATCTCGAGGGTTGACCAGCAGAACCCAGTGGCCTGGATGACCATTCGACGTCTTTGGTTTTGAGGACTTCCATGGAGAGCTCCGAGTTGGAAATTACAAGAATATTTGAAGCACCGGGGCGGAGATGCACAAGAGGGCCATACTTGTTAGCCAACAGAGAGCCATCGAATAGGCCCCAGAGGCAAATGTCGTGGCCCTCTTACGTTAGGCAAAATAAGTGTTGTTGCTGTCATCGCTATTGAGATAATAGAAAATGAGTAGTAATTGGACACAGCCCATTCCCACACATAATTCATAATAGTTCTTCCAAACGCATGAGAATCCAAAAAGGCAAAGGCATCCGCTTGATAGCATGAATCGATCAACATTTAATATCTCATTGTAAAAATTGTTGATCAACATTTAACATCTCATTATAAAAATTGTTGTAGTGGTAGGTGATAATTCTATCTAAATATTATAAAAACAAGGTGTAGAGGTAGGTGATAATTCTATTTAAATACTATAAAAATAATGAAGAAACCTTACTTATTTAGGTTTCTAAGAAAATGACAATCTAGCATGATTGTAAGAATCACTTATTATTAAGATTAAGATGTTTATGGTTTGGAGCTTCTCAAGATCCATAGAAACATGAAACTAAAAGAAATTACTCAAAGAAAACGAAATATATTATTTGTATCGAAGATAATAATTGATAGCTTGTCTCTCAAACCATGTGAAAATGCATAGAAGGATGGGATGTTGGAGCACAATCCCTAATGCATAAGCTTGATGATAATAAAAATTATGTTTCATTCTCCCTGACTTTCTTCAGAATCCCACCCAATCTCAAAAAATTCATTGCCAACATTAATTCTACAAATGATACATATCCTTGATTTTTGGCTTGGGGATGAGGCAGTGCGAAAGATAGCTATGGGGCATTTTCAAAATATTTGCAAAGTTCCATCATATTGATGACAATGTTGCTAGAAACAAGAAGGAGAAAGTGAAAGAGTGTGGGCATTTTCAAAATACTTGCAAAGTTTCATCACACCGATGACAATGTTGCTAGAAACAAGAAGGAGAAAGTGAAAGAGTGTGATAGAGAAAGATGGATAGAGTAGGGAAAAGGGGGTTGATGCATAGAGTACGGAAAAGGGGACTAATTGTTCTAGAGAACAAAGTAGAGAGGATTTGACGATGCTATAAATTGAATGGACATAATCACAATTCTCATTGTTGTAAGTGACATTGACAAGGCTCATTTTGTGCAAATTCATATAAATTCCATCAAGCTTAATAGAGGTTTTAATCTCAAACATAATCATTATATAGTTTTGTGTGAAACAAAGAAAAACTATGCATTATCTTTAGGATGAGTTTGACAAAACTAGTAAAAAATTGATGGATACTCTTGAAAGACTTACATTCAATTCTTAATAACCATGTCATGAATTTTAAGAGGCAACCATTATGGACACAATAAAATAATTATGAATCAACATCTTGGATACTATTAGAGAGATGGAATATGTGACCCTGAAAAAGAGAGATGACATTAAATTTGTTTGGGTTCACTCGATATATTGTTTGTTCTTCAAAATTGATATTAATTGATTTGTAATTAAAATATTATTAATAATCCCTCAATGTCATTACAATTTACATCCATAACATATGTCTAATTGTTTTGTTTTCTATAGAACAAAGGAAAATTACATTATGACAAGTGTCTAAGTAAAAGGTAAAGATAACAAAGCAAATTACGTTATGACAACTATGAAATTACAAAACATGAAATATGTAAATTATTTATCTAAATATAAGTTATGTGATGCATTTCTTGTTGTGGAAAAATAAAACTTATCATAAAATAAATAAAAACCAACTAAAATAAAAATTATTTTAGTTTTTAAATATCAAATATATATATTATATGATAAACCAATGCTCATTTACCAACCAAGAAAATAATACATTGATGAATTATTAAAAAATGTTCTTAACTGTAAAACATTCAATCACTAAATTACACTTAATACAACACTATCACATTCACAGATACATAAACATTTATGGAAAACAAAAGAGTTTAAATTAATGCACATTGATGAGAACCATATCAAGAAATTATTGGCAGCATTCAATCAATGATCGGGAGATAATTATTATAACAGTATCACATTCACATTCATATCGAAAAATATAGTACAGGCATAATTTATCCATATTACTCCAGATAACCCATATATAAAGAAGTTCAGATTTAAAAGAATATGTAGCTAATACAGACCCTATATATAATTATAATGGAATGCAAAATATTACTCCTGATAACCCCTTCTATAGAGAAGTTCAGATTTAAAAAAAAATATGTAACTAATACAGACCCTATATGATTATAATGGAATGCAAAATGGGCGTTGTCTATCCAGCATTTATGGACAATATCACAACATTCATGACTGAAAAAACATTTATGATAACAATTTCAAATTCATGATTCAAAATATCTAGAATTATAAATAAATTCATTGTCAGCCGACTTCAGACGCTACGGAGTTTGGCCAAGTCCAGTCGAGGTTTGGCCAGTGCGAGCAGAGGGAATTTCTTGGGGGCAACAATTCCAACTCCTTCCTCCATGTTCACTTCCAGTTCGCCCTCCGGAAGCGACCAGTCGAATGCATGAACAAGAAGAGCAATGGCGTGTTGCACCTTCAAAAACGCCATGTTCGCAGCTGGGCACTGCCTCCTCCCAGATGAGAAGGCCAGCAATCTGAAGTCATAATTCACACCCAAATTTGATCCGGGCGATGTCGATCCATCGAATCTTTCCGGCTTGAATTCAGAGGCTTCGTCCCACAATTTGGAGTCATGTCCAAGTGCCCATATGTTGACAAATGCGATGAATTTAGCCGGGATTCTGTAGCCTCCCAAATCTATAGCCTCTTCGTTGTAATGGGGATCCGTCATGGGAGCAGGCGGATGGAGACGAAGAGTTTCCTTGGCGACGCTCTCCAGATATGGAATCTGCGAGATGTCGGACTCATCCACCAAACGCCCATCACCAACGACATTGTCTATTTCTTCTTTCAGTTTTA
>JASDQU010333526.1:0-12750 GCA_032191745.1 Picea mariana
TTTGTAAGGAGTGCAAAGCGACTGTTGTAAGGTGTGCACAGTCACCCGCAAGAACTAAGTCTTGCGTAAGGATCTTTGCAAGGAGCGCACAAATCCAGAAGCTTAGGAGGAGGAGCTACATCAACTGCTAGATCGGCTATAGGGAGAAACCTGGGCCATCAGATCAGAGTCCAAATAGCAGAAGCACGCACAAGGTGAAAACAGATCTCGTTCATCGGATCTAGGTGCGAAGGACCAAAAACCATTGGATCCAAGTAAGGTGCACACATCTTAACCCTTTGAAAGTACATAGGAGAGGCAGAATTGCAAAATTCCAAAGTCTATTAGAACCATCTGTTGGAGCCGCCTTTGTTTTTTCTAGCTCGTCTCAAATTTCATGTCTTAATGCACGAAGTTGAAGGATGATTTTTGTATTTTTTGGCTGTGGTTTCAAAATCTCTGAAGTCTTATTACGCGAGCAACGATAATTATTGTACTCTCGAGGTGAGTTCTACCTTTCGACAAAAAAAAATTCCCCTTTTGTTCTACCTCGGGATTTCGCATGTTCGATGCTATAGATCACGTAGTTCATAACCCCAAACAACGAAACAACGAAATCGCTTTAAATTCTTACATCAAGTCAGTAACGGGAGTAAAGTTTTCCTAAATCATGATTGAGCATCCTCGGGTTTTCACGCCTTGGCGTTCACTAAATCCAAAACTCTCATTATCATATCCCCGATAGCTAAAACTGCGAGGTCCGTATGTTAGCAACCCATGTCAAAGTAAAAGTAAAAGCTAAACCATGGTAAAGTTCTGTCGGCAATTCGCCACTCAGTGTTTTCTTTTTAAAAAGTTACACTGTCTATGCCCCGACTCGCGAAATCACGATAAGGATATGAACGTAATTAATTAATCACTTAATCCGAGTTTATCTTCCCTTTTAATTAAGTCGTATTATCGCAATCTCGCGGTTTCACAGCTTGGCATGCAAACTTCCCAGAAACTTATCTTCGAAGCTCTGAGTCACGATATGATGAATATAATAATTACGTAGTTAATTAAGCTCCTAATCACTATTGCGTTTTTATTAACCAAAATCGATCATCGCAATCTCGAGGGTCAGAGGTTCGAAGTGTTAAAGAAAAATCCCCGATATAACAAGTACCGAAATATTAATTAACGTTGGTAAAACTGGATTAATTAATCTAAATCAATATATCTCACGTTTCGATGCTTGCACGATTTACAAGGTAGCCTTATTTCTTCCATACGCCAACTAACACTTCAAACCAAAAAAATTTATGGCATTAATTAGGAAATAGGGCGAATCGATGAATAAAGCTCGGGTTTTTATGGTCAAATTTATTTCTAAGCATGATTTGACAGATTTCTTCTAAAAGAGTATCGAGTTTTCGAATATATATAGAACCGTTATTCATTATAACAAATGCATTTCTATACTACACAGAGCACAATTTCTCAGCGAGCTAACTTCTGTATGTATATGTATTTCTATTGCAGAAGAGCTAAAGTAGGATCTCCAGTCATGGCCCCGCGAAAAGCATCCAAAGCCAATGTTGAGGTTTTGGGACAAGGCTCGGACAATGTCGACTCTGTCCCAAACTGGTCTTTCGTTTCCGATGTTCTGCAGGCCGAATTGGTGGATTATTCTGATGATTCTAGCGATAATGAAAAAGATGATATAACCACCAAGTATCAGATCGTCATCCAATCCAGAATGCACAAAGTAGCAGCCAGGCCACAACTACTTCCATATTATGATATGGTCCGATGGGCATTAGACCATGTGGACATACCAACCAGAACCATCATGAATGAGCAGAACGTCACCATCGGGACTTTCAGGCCTGGACATCTGCAAGCCATGTATAAGTTGTCCACAGCGTCCAACATTACATATGGTGCCGAATTCTTAGACGAGTTCAAACAGAAGGAATGTGTGCAGTATGATAAAACCATGTCTAGTTTAATAAAAGATTGAGTTTCGCGCTTTGCGAAGTTCAGGGCAGACAGTCATGGTATATATTCAATAGCTTCTTTAGAACCGCAGTACAAGTATGTAGCTATGATGACATGTAGATTATATGGGAGAGAGGACACCTCATATTTCTTTTTTCCATGGGTGCCTATAATATTTTGAGTCGCCGAAGGTTGTTCCTTCAACTGGGTGAAGATGTTGTCCGACAGCCTGACCAGTCGGGTCACAGAGTATCGAGTGCAGAAAGAAAGAGGAAAAATTGCTTCATTTTTTATGTCTGCATACATTATGGACGTCGTTTTCTTTCTAACACCTTTTCCATTAATGAGCTGGAGTTGGACCCTAGTAGAAGACGAGCCTATCCACGTCTATCATGCGAAATACGGGAAAACAAAGCGGTAGATTTCGTGTATGAAATATTCAACTGGGTGATGGTGCCTCTACATGTCACTATTTTTGGTCACCTGCCACCCAGGATCTCGGACAACATAGTGATGAATTTGAGCAGCATAGTTGACTGGTATGTAGAAGCTGAATTCTCATATCTCATAGTTTTCGGGGCTTCTGTTCCCCCACATGCACTGCCATTATTTATTCCCAACAAGATGGCTTGTCGAGAGGTTGCTAGACAAACAGTAACCAGTGGTATAAGCAAGGAGCTTAAGGGATACTCAAAAAAGGTATGGCCACCTATTCCTGTTCATTTAAATTCATATTCTTTATTAGATTTTGGGCACGCTAAAGTTGTGGCAGCAACCCTGGAAGACCTAAATTTGGTCCTTATTGAATACAAGAAGCACGATCCGCAAAGGGTCATGAGTAATCATCTAGCCAGTTGCGGGCTCAAGAGATTTGAGCATGAAAATTCGCCCTCGGATGACATTTTCCGGTGCGCATGATCTTATGCCGAGATTTTAGCTTGGATACAAACATTGGCGCCTGAGGAGTGAGCCGATGTTCTGAAGTTCCAAGAACATCGATGCAGTTGTCTTCCCGCAGTGTTGCGGGGTGAGAATCCGAGTACAACGGAGGCGAAACAAAAAGATGCCGAAGGCTCCAAGGATGTGACTCCCAATCAAGAAAAACACCAGGATGAAGGAGAGCAAACTAAGAGTCCAAAAGCAGAGATAAAGACTCTCAACCCGCCGAAGAAGCAGAGTCCGGCTACTACTCCGGGACAATCAACGAAACAAATCGGAGAGCGTATCACATCAGTTACTCCCTTGCAGACAACTCGGGGAAATATTGATGCAGGATGGATTTTCAATGAAGAGTTGACGCCTATAAGGGTGGAAGAACTCCCTCTGAATGAGTTCTTCTTCGATAAGAAGAGAAAGGAAATGGTAAAGAGGGAATTCTATCAGGAAAGAGAGTCAACAGCCAAGAAATACAAAGTTATAACTGATGGGAAAGACAAGAGGAAAGAACAATTCGCAACTAAAATAGCAGGAACATTAGGACCATATGCCACGATGAACCAATTTTCAGTCGGGGTCTTAAAAAACCAGCTGAAACGAAAGAATCGTCTCATCAAGACCCTGGAAGCTAGACTAGCCACAATAGCGGAGGTTGCCAAAGACCAGGCAAGTGTAGGAATAGAGCAGGCCAGGTTGGCTGATAAAAATGAGATAGAGCTGCTCAAGACTAGGCTTGAACAAGCACAACTGGTGGTTCAGGATGGTCAGATGCGAGCGAGCGAGCAAAAACATTTGATCGAACAATTGCAGGATAGGGTGGAAATCATTGAAAGCAAAGTGATAAATATTGGGATGTTCCAATCCCAAGCGATGGATATTCGGAGCAGAGTCTCTGCGGCCCAATGAAATTTGCTCGCTAAGGTGGAAGTGATTTGGGAAAATTGTTTGTTGGTTAATCAAGTGTTGGAGAATCTAACTGCTAGAGAAAGGGAAGTTGGAGCAGTACGGGTCGCCTTCCAAGAGGCTGTGATAGCCACAAACAACAGGGATCTGGGAAGTACTCCCAGATTCACCATTTCAGAGAAGACTAGAGGAAACGTTCTATTGAAAGAATGGGAGCACATCATCTCGGAATGCAAGCTGCAAGCCAAGAGAGTAACAAAATCCTTAGAGGAGGTTTTTAGCTCTATAGATGGTAGTCTGATAGGCATTGATAGCGGAGGTAATGTCGAGGCATTGGTTCAACTGGATATGCCAAAAATCTCACTTGATCTAAGTGAAAGAGAGGAAAGAGATTCAGCCGAGATCTCACAAGTGACTATGGCAGACATAGTCCAAATAGACAAATGTATGATTAGACCAAGCACGCAATTATGCACTATGGACATCATAGATAGACAGATGGAAGACAGGCTGCCATAATTAACCCGAGAATGTTACTCTTTTGAAGCCAACTGTCAAGCAGAACTGTCAAAGCTAGTATCTCGGCTAGTTGAAAGATGTGTCACCTGTACCGAGCATGTGCGAGGACAAACCTCTGGCACCAAGTGAAGACAGAAAAGAATAAATGGAGCGATTTCTCTCCTCCTTATCATAACTGAAAATTTTGCAACGATTGAGATTCCATCTTATTGTAAAAAACTGTATAAATATACCATAGAAAGAAGGAAAAAGGGTTGGACCTTTTTGTGTCGATTGTAACAGAGTTTTTACATTTTGAGAGTTAATACAAAGAAAATCTGAAGATTCTCAATTCCGTCACGACTGTGTTATGAGTTTGTTTCCTTGTATCTCATATTTCATTTCATTTCATATTTATAATTGATGAAAGATTCGTTATAATTTAGTACGACCACTACTATAGCGAATGAATTTTGGTTTTCTATATTGTTTACTGTTTTCCCTCTGTACCGGCTATTAGCAGGTGCAAGACTAGTCAACACTTTCAGAATTCTAGGTATATTTTATGCTTCATCGGGTTATTTCCTTACATCTTTCTTCTTCTATTTATACGTGAGTTTCTCCCTTGATAGGAGCCTTACTCGATAGACATCTAAATGTTTTCTCCCACCTCATACAATTTTATTAAAATATAACCCATTTACGGAAAAGAGCCTTTGATTTGCTACCCGTTTTTATTCCTGAAACTGTAAACTCTCTTTTATACGACCGAATTGAGACAACACTTAAATTTTCCTTTTAAGGTTTTTTTATTTTATTGTTCCTCCATGACTGTCCCTGTACCAACACAGCCCAATATCGAACCCGGATTGTCAAATCATACGCACATTGCCTTGAACCTTTTCGATACCATTCTTAAAACAACCACCTCCCGGGTTGAACTCGAACGTTCATGGGCAGCGATTGAACATGATATAAACATCCAAGAACAGTTGGAAGCTAGACAACGCCAACGCCGAAATCTTCCCTAGTTTCCCTTGCTGAAGGTTGAAGTTTCTCTCTTCTCTACCCTTTACCCACTTTCGGATGCCTAGACACTGTACTTCTAAGCCTTAAGTACAGACTCTGGAACAACATCTTTCTGGCGCCATTGCCGGGGACCGAAGTTACGAAATATTTTTCCCTGGGAAAAAGACATTTGTTTTTCGTTGAAAGTGTTACCCTTTGATAGTGAACAAAGAGTACACACCTTTTTAAGGCTTTTCAATCTATCACTTGGTGACTCCACAAATAATAAACTGGCATTCGGTCGAAGGAATACCAGACAAAACCCAGATGGTAATCAGATTACGCCCGTTACCGATCCCGAGAAAATTCTAAAGGTGAGAGGCTCTCTTAAGCCAACCGCTACAGTCTACAAACTTAAACCCCCACAACTGAAGACTAAGAGTCCTTCTGAACCCTCAACTTCACTCAGCCCTCTCTACGATACTAAATTTTTAACATCAAATTGCTCCAAAGTTAGGAGTGTGATTCATCCAACAGTCCCCTTAGTACACAAAGGAAAGGGCCCTCTTGAAAGTTCATCGGCAATCGACATACCATCTTTCCTTCAGTTAAATTTCTTGACCTCACCTAATTTTGAAGAGTGTGTTACACATTTGGTTTCCACACCCGTCGGTTCTCCTGATTTCATATCTTGCAAATATGAGGAACTAAGTCCTCGCATTCCTTATCTTTCATCGCCAGATTTTCCTCCTCACGAAGAAAATAAAGATTCAGTTTTAATTTTCCGAAACCCCCTTTACGACTTTCCACAAATAACGATGGAAGCCGCCGGAGGAGGAGGTGGAGGGTTTATAGGAGGAGGTGGAGGGTTTATCAGAGGAGGAGGGGGAGGAGCTGGAGGCCAAGGGCCTGCCCCCCCTCCCAAAGTGTTTGCGAAAGTTGCAGCCAGATATGCCCCCTTGGTATTGCCCGTTCCTCTACACGGCCTTCCCGAAAATTACATAAAAAATTTGCCAAAATTCACTGGGGAAGGGAATCTGACTGCGGCCGAACACATTAATTTCGTTGATCAATTCGCAGATATCCTAGGTATCGAACATGAAGACGTATATTCGAGGCTTCTTGTTCAAACCTTCGAAGGCTAGGTCCAAACTTGGTTTCAGAGTCTACCTGCAGCATCTATCTTGTCTTACGACGCCTTAGAAGATGCCTTCCTCAGATAGTGGGGCGAAAGAAAGGACCACTTATATTATTTAACCGAATTTGGGTCTTTAAGAAAAAAGAATTCTGAAACAGTCATGGAATTTATTCAAAGATTTAACAAAGTGTATAAAAAAATCCCAGCCGAGGTTAAACCGTCCCAACCCACAGCCAAGGTAACTTTCGCGGGGGCTTTCGAACCGGATTTCACACTCCTTTTGCAAGAAATAAGGGGAACCACCCTAAACTGAATGCAGGACGATGCTGTAGAAATTGAGTCTAATATGATGGCTTCTAGTAAGCTTAAAGCTAAAGTAGAAACTAAACGCTTTAGAGAACAAGCAAGTCTGTCAGGGTCTAATAGATCTACAAATAATAGGGTAGACAATATGGCCAGAGTAATTAAATAACTGTCTAATAAAATATCCAAAATGGAGCTCGAACAGGCCAAAGCCGATTTTTTCCCCAAAAAGGATTTCAAGAGGAACCCCAACCCCCTGAACCAACAAAAACAAATAAAAAATGAAGATCAAAAGATACAAGCTCCCCTAAAGAACAAAAATTTTATAGGAGCAAACGATTTTCAAGACTTCGGAGATTCGGATAATGATGTCACGAACTTCAGTGATGACTGCACACAACCATATCTGACTCGAGAAGATTATGAAAAATCTCTAAACACGCAACAACCATCGAATAAGGGTGAAGAAAGTGATCATACTGACCTTTGTGAATCTCAACAAGAAACTGAGATGATAATGGTTGAGATCCAACCCAAGTACAACTTAATATCTAAGAGTAAGCCCACCTCAACTACTCAACCCAAGAAAATCCTCCAAAGAGGTCAAGCTTATGAGCCTACTCCGAAAGAGACCTTATTACCCAACATCAAAGTGAAAGTATTAAGAACACAAGGGTCCGAAGTGGGAAAATTTGAGCCCCAAGCACAAGGAACCGAAAAGACTAATAAAATTACGCCTTCAACCAGGACCATGAGTAGTAAAGCGGTCCAGACGAATAAATCGGAAAGGAAGGATTCGGAAGTCTTAACCAAAGAAACAGACAAGGTGAGAGGAACTTTCAGTTTTGAAAACGAGATAAATAAAATTAAGATACCAATCCCTCTGGTAGAATTAGCAAAAAACCTCGTTTATCGGAAGCAGATTACCAAAGTGATGGGTGTCTCAGAGCTAGAAAGCCAGTCTGATGTTTTAAACCTGGAAGATGACAAACCTAACATCACTTTTGGTCCACATTTTGAAGGGGGCAAAGATACTATTGCTCCCTTTTATATCACTTTAAATGTATATGACCAATTGCTACATATTTGCATGTTAGACTCCGGAGCCTCCCATAATGTTATGCCTAAGATAATCATGGACAAATTGGGTCTTCAGATCACCAGACCTTATGGAGACCTTTACTCTTTTGACTCGAGAAGGGTTAAGTGTATGGGAATGATAAAGGACTTAGTAGTCACCCTGGCACAGGTCCCGGTTAAGAGTATCCTGATGGATGTGGTTATTGCAGATATTCCCCCTAAGTATGGCTTACTGTTGTCTAGGTCATGGGGAGCCAAGCTGGGGGGTTCTCTTCAATTGGATATGACGTTTGCCACAATTCCCGTGTTTGGTGGTCAATTTACTCGGTTGTATAGGGAAATGAGATTGGCATATACAGTGAGTGACCCTCAAAACCCGAACAATTTCCCTATTTACATTGCGGACCAAGATCTGGGAAATTGTATCTTGTCTTTTGATGATGGTTTAGATGGTTGTCCGGAGGAAAACAATATAGAGCAGGAAGTGTCAAGTTACATGATAGAGGATCTGTGTAGCACTGGTGCCTGGAAAATTTATTTTGACGGTGCCTCATCTTGTGAAGGGGCCGGTGCAGGAGTTCTTTTAGTGGCTCCCGAAGGTAAGTTCGTTTTTCCTTTTTCCTACTGACTGCAGTGGGATATAGATTATACTAACAATGTATGTGAGTATGAAGCATTGGTATTAGGATTAGAAGCTGCTAAAAAGCTAAAAATAAATAACTTAGAGGTATATGGAGATGCAGAGTTAATAGTCAAACAGATAAATCGACAGTACCAAGCCAAGCATCCCAGACTAAGATCATACAGGAATTGTGCCTGGGATCTGATGGAAAACTTTTTCTCATCCGTAAATGTCCACTTCCCATGCGCAGAGAACTTACATGCTGATGCATTGGCTAAAGTAACTTCAACCTTCTCTCCTCCCATGAATTTCAAATTGAAGTATCACATTGAAATCAAACATAGACCATCTATACCAGACAATATCCAGCACTGGCAAGTCTTTGAAGATGATGAACAAATTAAGAAATTTCTTGAAGCAGTGGGTGAATTCTCCAAAACTCATGCAAACCAAGAAAATCAAAATGACCCGATATGGATCATGCAAGAAGGGGAGGATCCTAAAGCTTTCCGAGAAAAAATTGCAGACCATCGTATGCTAGTCCTAAAAAACAACCGGATTTCGAAAGGATTGATTCCTTTAGAAAGACTTTTTGATCAAAACGACGTACCTGTAAAATCCACTTTACAACCCCAACCAGAAGAAGTGGAGGACTGTGATATAGGAACTGAAGAAGAATCCAGGATGGAAAAAATATCCAAGTTCCTCCCTCCCGAAATAAAAAGTAAATATAAAGACCTATTCAGACAGTATAAGGATGTTTTCGCCCGGTCCTATGATGAGTTAAGAACATACGACACTTCCGTAATTGATCACAAGATACCTTTAAAGCCTGGGGTCAAACCATTTAGGCAAAATCTTAGACATATCAACCCCATTTTGTTACCTGTGATCGAAAAAGAAGTTAAGAAACTTTTAGACGCGAAAATAATAGTACCTCTAAGATATTCAGACTGGGTAGCAAACCTGGTCCCGGTCAGGAAAAAGAATGGGGAAATCAGACTGTGTGTGGATTTACGAAACTTAAATAAATCGTCTCTCAAGGACAACTATCCGCTGCCCAAAATGGACCATGTGTTAGAAAAGGTAGTTGGAGCTAACTGAATGTCTATGATCGACGGGTTCTCTGGTTATAGTCAAATCACCATGAATGAACAAGACAGAGAAAAAACTGCTTTCACCACGCCATGGGGTACGTTCATGTATGACAAAATGCCTTTTGGTTTAATGAATGCAAGGGCCACATTCCAGTGCGCTATGGACATCGCTTTCATAGGAGAAAGGGATAAGTCCGTAGTCATTTACCTTGACAATTTGACGGTTTTCTCTAAAACCGACGAAGAACACTTGATACATCTTAAACAGACTTTCGAAAAATGTCGTAGGTTTGGTCTATCTTTAAACCCAAAGAAATCACATTTCGCCATGCGGGAAGGTAATCTTTTGGGTCATATCGTATCTAGGGATGGAATCAGGATTGATCCTAAGAGGATTGAAGCAATAGATACTATAAATATTCCCAGAAATGTAAAAGAGATTCAATATTTCTTAGGAAGAATAAATTTTTTACGAATATTTATCCCGAATTTCGCTGAGATTGTAAAATTGATCACAGGTATGTTGAAGAAGGACAACAAAGTAAAATGGACAACCGAGGCCAAAGCATCGTTCGCACATATTAAGAAAGTCATAAGCGAGGCACCAGTGTTAGCGAGCCCCGACTATCTAAAATATTTTCTTATCTTCTCATTTGCCTCCGAACACACTATCGCCACGGTACTCCTACAAAAGAATGAAGAAGGTTTCGAACAACCAATCGCCTTTTTCAGTAAGAGCCTTAGAGACGCAGAACTGAAGTATGATATAATAGAAAAACAAGCATACGCCATGGTAAAATCATTAAAGGAATTTAGAACGTATGTACTACACTCAGAGATAATTGTGTACATGCCTACCAGTTCTGTGAAAGATATTTTAGTACAACCAGACAACGATGGAAAAAGAGGGCGATGGCTCGCCAAAATCCAAGAATTTGATCTGGAAGTCAAACCAACCAAATTGATAAAGGGGCAAGGCCTGGCCAAACTCTTAGCTGAGTCAAATTTTAGAGCCCTAGATATCAATTGCCTGCAGGAAGGTGATGAAGACATGAACCTAAACGAGCTAGATAAAGAAACTCGTCCAAACAAGATCGAAGAGAAGTTCATATCATCAGGCTGGTACAAAGACATAGTGTCATATCTACTAACTCTAAAATGCCCAAATGAGCTATCACCATCAAAAGCCAGGACTTTAAAACTTCATGCTATTAAATATTGTATCGCCGAAAGTCATCTATATTGGAAAGATCCACTCGGTTTCCTATTAGTTTGTTTAGTTGAATCAGAAACTCAGCGGGTTATAGATGAATTTCATGAGGGAATCTGTAGAGGGCATCACGCTTGGAGAGCTATAGCTTACAAGATTCTGAGGGCTGGGTACTACTGGCTGAAAATTTTCTCGGATGTTAATGCCAAAGTCCGAGCCTGCAACCCTTGCCAACTATTTGCAGGTAAACAGAAGCTCCGGGCACTACCTTCAGTTCTAGTTAAAGCTGAAGCCCCATTTCAGCAATGGGGTCTAGACTTTATAGGTGAGATTAAACCCCATTCCAGTGCTCAACACAAGTGGATCTTAACCGCAATAGATTATTTTACTAAATGGGTGTAAGCCATTCCAACCAAAAGGGCAACAGACTCGGTGGTAATTCATTTCTTAGAAGACAATATTTTGTCTAGATTTGGTTGCCCCCGAAAGATAATTACTGACAATGCCCAAGCTTTTAAATCTATGGCTATGATCATCTTCTGTCATAAGTATAACATCGTTCTTGGCCATTCCACAACATATTACCCCCGGGGAAACGGATTGGCCAAGTCATCTAACAAGAGCCTGGTAAATATAATCAAGAAAGTATTGGATGAAAATAAAAGGTCTTGGCATGTGCACTTAAAATACGCATTGTGGGCGAATCGCATAAGCACAAAGAGGTCTATCGGCATTTCACCTTTTCAGATGGTATATGGGACAGATGTCATGCTACCTATAAACCTAGCACTTCCAGTGATGAAGTTATGGCAAGATCAAAATGAAGAACCCAATCCTGTCACCAGGAGGATAAATCAGTTGATTGAGGTTCAACAACATAGAGTAGAAGTAGATGAAAAGTTACAGAAATACCAAGATGACATGAAGGCATTATTCGACTGCAAAGCAAAGGACAGAGATTTCCTCCTAAGTGATTTAGTGTTAAGGTGGGATGCAAGAAAGGAAGAAGCAGCAAAACATGGTAAATTTGACCACCTCTGGTATGGGCCACTCAGGGTCTCGGCTTTGGAAGGAAAAAATTATTTCTTATTGGAAAATATAGACGATGAAGTCCTCAACGCCCCTGTCAACGGGCCGTATCTAAAGCATTATATGACGTAACAGTCACCAGATTAAATATATATATATATAACGAAATCTCTGTATACTTATATATATATATATTTTGTGTACATATATATATTTTTCATTTAAACATTGCTCTTGATTTTTTATTTTTTTTTTCATGAACTTTCGACACCTTTCGGATAGCCCTGATAATCTTCATATTCGCCTCTTACAGGATTCTAGTTGCATACAAAACAAGCAGGAGAAGTAAACTAAAAGTTGATGTCAGAAATAAACCGGTTTAAACAGGTGATACCCAAGAAATTTGATATTGTGCAAAGAAATTGAAATGAAAAGGTAAAGATGAGGTTTCCCAAAAGAAATGTTCTAAAGGGATATTAAAGAAAACCGAGGTAACATCATTCAAACAGCAACATCAGTTGAACTGATAAATAATAGAGTTGTTTCTTGGTTTGATCGTCTATGAAAAATTAAGACAAATTAAATGATTCACCCAATTTAAAAGCAGTCAGTCAAAGTAAAGTATCCCCAAAAAATATCTACAAGAGTTAGTTTTGAATTTTTGACCTCTGTATTGTCAGTCAGTAAGTCACTACCTGTCGTCCTTTCTATCTTCGGGTTTACCTTTTAAAAAGTCACCATCTTTTCGTTTCATATAAGAAGGGATAAGAGTTTTTCATTTCAACCTCGTGAGCTTCAAAGCAGATTGTGGAAAGAAAGCGGGTCTTCACAACTACTCGATCCCCTGCTAAACAAAGGAACGTTTAAAGTGATCCTAACTTTCCTAGGTTTTTCAACGACATCGGAGGATTGAAGCTTGCTCAAATAGAATGCCCTAAGAAAGTTATTTTCCCTTTTTTCCCTA
>JASDQU010333539.1:0-12750 GCA_032191745.1 Picea mariana
AAATCTGCAAATAAAAACCCTATGTGTTTTAAGTTTTAACTTCTAAATTTTAATTGCTAGAGGCTAGAGGCTAGGAAAAAAGTTGAAAACAACAATATTTTTTTTGTATAAAAAAACAACATTTTTAAGGGAAGTAAGTGCATAGTTACATACCTTGAAAACAAGCTCCAAATTTTCCCAAGAAATAAGCTCCAAAGATGTCCAAGAAATATGCTCCAAAATAGCTCCAAATATGCTCCCAAATTCGGCAAAATAACTCTCCAAATAACTTCAAGAAAAGAGGCAAAATAACTCTTCAAATGAGCCCAACAATCACCTCTCCAAAGCAAGCTAGCAACCTCTCCAACTCAGCCCTACAATCAACTCTCTAAACTCAAGAAAAACTCAAGAGAAGCCAAATGAGTAGTGTGAGTGAAAGAGAGGGGGTGGGGTTGGATTTATAGGTTCATTAGGGGCTTTAGACAATTCTAGAAGCTTCCCATGCATGCCCCCAACCCTAATTTTTTTTTAAAAATAAAAAATTACCTTACTTTTGCGTCTGCGGGCCTCCTTAGCAAAAAAAACCGGTTCCGTACGGAACCAGTCAAAAGTTGTTTGAGAGGTCGGTTTGAACCGGTCAGGGTCTGGAACCGGTCGGACCGGCTGGTTTTTCCAGTTCCGGTCTGGTTCTTGTAACGCTGGTCTGTCCTGAATGTGAAAATTGGTGACATTCATGCCTGTACCCAAGAGCTGATAGGTGGTGGCGAAGTCAAGATCTTGATGATAAAATTGGGGCCACTCATATGCATCATGACCACACTCAGATGCCTCATGCCCACAGGAATGGAGCACGATGGTGAGTGCATCCATGAGAGGTCGACTAAGGCAGTCAATGACATGATTTGTGCTCCTTGTCTTATACTTGATGTTGAGATGGAACTGCTACAAGTATGTGAACCACTTATGATGGCAGTCATTCTGCAACTTCCCCTATGTCTATATGAACTGCATAGGCTTGTGATCAATGTGGACGGTTTTCTCCTTTCCCATAATGTGATGTTTCCATTGGCGACAGACTTGTGTAATGGAATACATTTCCTTGTCATAGGTGGCGTATTTCTAGACAGTATCTGAGAGTGTCTCACTATGGTATGCTACCGGATGACCGTGTTGAGTGAGAATTGTGCCTACAACATAGTCAGATGCATTAGTCTCAATCTAGAGTGGTTGTTGCAGATCGGGTAAGGAGAGTACTGGAGCTGAGCACAAGCGATGCTTCAGATCATCAAATTCTCATTGTTGTGCCTTCCCCCATGAGAAATTTTCCTTGCCACCGCCCTTGGTCACTTGGATGAGGGCCCATGCAATATGGGAGAATCCCAAAATGAACCATCGGTAGAAGTTGGCAAGTCCCAAGAAGCTTCGAAGCTCGGTTAGTGTGGTCGGGGCGGGCCAATCATAAATGACTTGGATCTTAGATAGATCCACATGTACCCCATGTTCATCAACAATGTATCCCAATTATTGGACCTTGTTCATGCCAAAGGATCATTTTTCCATGTTGGGATATAGCTTGTGCTGCTGCAGAGTGCTCAAAACCTGTTGAATATGTTGCATGTGCTCCTCCCAAGTTCTTCACAAGATGAGTATGTCATCCAGATATACCACCACAAAAGAGTTTGTGAAGGGTCTTAATACATCATCCATCAACCTCATGAAAGTTGTTGGTACATTTGTTAGGCCAAAGGGCATGACCATCCATTCGAAGAGACCTTCTTTAGACTTGAGTGTTGTCTTCCGTACATCAGTCAATTCAATGGGAACATGGTGGTAGCCAGACTTTAGGTCAATCTTGCTTAAGAACTTGGCCCCCTTGAGTTGGTCAAGAAGGTCATCGATTCGTGGAATTGGGTATTAGTTCTTGGTGCAGGGTGGTCCATCTTGTGTACTGGTCCTCGTAGCTTCCAACATGGTAGTATTGTTCTTTAATGGAATTCCTAAAGGAATCCCAAGGGTGACCGCAAATATTGCAGAATCCTCTATGGCCCTTTGCTCATAGTAATTATCCCACCAATCCTTAACATGAGGGACGAACTTGAGGAGTACAAAAGTAATCTTTTCCCTATTGGAAAAATTGTGGACCGAAAAATACCTTTCGAGTAGATTTAGCCATTTATCTACAACATCCTCATTTATCAGTCCTTCAAATATTGGAATATCAAAATTTACTTGTACCTTGAAGGGGGTTGCATGGCTGCTTGATGAAGATGCATCTCTTGTGGGTAGCCACCGAAGGATCTGTGCAAAGTTGTCCATCATTTCATTCCTTTGTTGCGCAAGGGATTCCTCGAGCAACATTTTAAAAGGATCTCCTACTCCATCATATTTATTTTCGTCCCCCATGGGTTGTTGTCGGGCTCAGTGCGACCGATCTTGCAAAGGCTCGACTAGTTCGAGTCCCAACTTCTCGTACCCGGATCTTGTCGAGGATATGCATGAAGAAAAATAAACGGAGAGCAGATCACTCTGATGCCACTGATCCGGATTTATGAGCAGAACAAAATGAATAACAAACTGAATACAATAGCACATAGATATAGAGAACAACAACAGATATCCAGTGAACAATAACTTATATTGAATAAATAAAATAGGTTGAAACTGTAAAAGTGCAGAACTAAAAACAACTTGCTCGAATGGTGGTAGCTATTTCTGAGAAGAGATGTGGTTGATACGCGCATCCATCTAAGTAGAATGATTACAATGAGGTTCCAGAAGAATTTTTAACATTACTCATGAATTCCAAAACCCTAGACATCCAAAAACGTAACCCTAGGAGATGAAACGCCAAAAGTTATGTGGGCCTCAATGGGTAAGTTGGTACCTCAACTTCCTGGGGTTGTAACTTTTGCATTCAACCTCCATTTTAGGTGTGTGATAGCCCATTCGAAAGGTATTTTCGAGAACTACACATTATTCCATCAAACTATGACATTAACCATAGTTTGGTTGTGGAAAGCCAAAAAATCATTGTTTAGGGCCCCAAAACGGCCCTGGAAGTACATAAAGATGTACTGACATGAAAGCTTCCAAAATAAGCTAGTTAAATTTGGTGGGCAGCCACTAATCCCCATATGGAGGTTGTGTGGGGCTTTAGACATCCCTGGAAGTGTATAACCCACAATTACAAAGAATTATAGAAGAACGTGTTGAACTAAAACTATCAAAAGGGGTAGTTGGAATAGGTGGGTGGCCACCAATTTCCACCTGGATCACCCACCCTCTTTTTTTTTTTTTTTTTGGTCCTTTTCATATTGGAAAGCCTAAAAAAAATAAAAGAATGTTAGACTACACATAGGAAATGAGTTTCGTAGGAAATCAAACTAGTTCCAAGCACAAGGAACATACTTGTGTTCAATGCAAGGAAGCATGGGAAGGATATGGAAACTCGGGAGAATGTTTCCTCCTTAGGTACAAGTGTCAAATTGCAAAGGAAAATATTACAAGGTTAGAAATTGATGAGAATGCATAAGCAAATAGGTGAGAAACAACCAATGAAAGTTGACATTAGGCTCAACAATGTGAGGGGTAAAAATGAAATGCAGTTACAACTTGAGCACAAAAGTATGGAATCCCCGCAGGTAAATAGCCAAAATAATATTGACAGGAATATGAGGTTTCAACGCAATGTCATGATAGGACTAATAAGACTCCCAAGCCTAAGAAAAACTTTAGCATGGGCACCAAAAGGCAAAGCAAGGTGCTATCTAGGATGACCATGATAGTAGGATCTACCATGAAAAAAACGACCCTTCAAAGCAGCGGGAAAAGCTTGTGTCGCCAGTAATGATCAAGATTTAGGAGTGGAACGAACTGATTAACAAACTGAATACAATCAACATAGAGATAGGAAGAATAACACAAATATCCAGTGAACAATATCTTCTATTAAATAATGAAATAGGCTGAAACTGTAAAACTACATAATTGACACTTGCTCGAATGGTGGTAGCTATCTCTGAGAAGCGATGTGGCTGCTACGCACATCCGTATGAGAATAATGGATCACAATGAGGCTCTAGAGGCCCTTTTCATATTACTCATGAATTCCAAAACCCTAGACATCCAAAAACCTAACCCTTTAAGGTGAAACACCAAAAGTCATGTGGGTCCTGTGGGTAAGTTGGTGTAATTTAGTACCTCAACTTCCTAGGGTCATGACTTTTGCATACGACCTTCGTTTTAGGCTCGTGATAGCCCGTTGGAAAGGTATTTCAGAGAACTACAAATTTTGTCGTTAGACTTTGACTCCGTCAACAATCTAACTGTGGCGAGTAAAAAAAACAACGTTTAGGTCCCCAAAACAACCCTGGAAGTACAGTAAGATGTGCTGACATGAAAACATACAAAATAAGCTAGTTGGATTAGGCGAGAGGCCACCCGTATCCACCTAGAGAATGTCTGAGGCTTCATACATCCCCAAAAGTGTAGAACTCACAATTATAAAGCAGTACATAAAGACATGTTGAATAAAAAACGGACACGAGGAGCCAGTGGGAATAGGTGGGTGGCCACCAATATCCACCCGGATCAATGCTCTCCCTTAGGAATCAATGTATCCATTGCGTTGGGTTCCCCCATCAGGTGAGGAAACTTCTGCTGGATTTGGCCCCGGGTGAGCCACTTGCCTTGGTGTAGGAGTTGCCCTGCCTTGACAACCTGATAAAGCTGGATCCGCTGTTGGCGAGTGTCCTTGACTTGTGTGTCCACTATCTGATTGGTGGATGCTTGTTCCATGCAGTCAGGGTTGAGCTCTGTTGGTGTCAGTTGTAAGATGATCTCAGAGGTGTCCAATAATGGTGGAAAATATGGCCGAAGGAGGTCCACATTGAATACTGGATGTATACCAAGGAAGGGTGGAGTGTTGAGCTCAAAAGCATTGCTACCCACAGCCTTGGTGATAGTGTAAGACCCATAATGAAGTGGGCGAAGCTTCCAATGGGGCCCAATGAAACGCTCCTTCTGCAAATGTAACCAAACTTTGTCGCCAACCTGAAACTGGTGTGGTACCCTATTTTTATCATGGCACTACTTGTACTTAGCATTGGATTTCTACAAAATCTCTTGGAACTGTTGGTGGATGTGCTGAATCTGCTCAATGAATTTGGTGGCTTTGTCGATCGTAGAATGATCAGGGGAAGAGTATGTCTATGCGGTGGCAAGAGGAAGTGCAACATCAATGGGCCCGAAGGATTGGAATCCCAGACCCACCTAAAATGGGCTATGGTCAGTGGAACTATGGAGAGCCATGTTGTAACTATGTTGGACATATGGGAGACTCTTGTCCCATGTACGAGGATGCTTATAATTGTACATGCACATGATGTGCACAATCATCTGATTGAATTCCTCGGTTTGGCCATCGGTTTTGGCGTGGAAAGAAGTGTATTTTGTGAGCTTGGTGTCCAACAAAGACCAGAGACTCAACCAAAAGGTGTTGAGGAACCTGTTGTCTCGGTTGGAGATGATCGTCTGTGGTATCCCAAAGTGAACCCAAACTCGTTCGAAGAAGAGCTTGGCAGTATCTACCACTGTGACATTCTTCTTACAGGATGTGAGGATGGGCATCTTTAAAAACCAATCAACGACCACAAACACGTAGTCATTTATGTGCTTGGTGGATGAAAAAACAGACATGTAATCCATGGAGATGGATTCCCGTGGCTTCTCGGGAATAGGAAGAGGGGTGTACAAGCCTTACTTCTTGATGGATGGCTTGGAAATGGCGCAGGCAGTGCAATATTTGATATACTTGTTGAAATTCCTATTGAAGTTTTGGCCAATAAAAATGTTTCTGAAGAACGACCATAGTTTTCTCTACACCAAAATGTCCTGCCACCTAACTGTAGTGGGCTTCCTAAATCAGGTTTGCACGCTCACTTGTAGGAACACAGAGATGGCCTAGGTGGCATAAGAGTTCGTCCTAAATGTGAAAATTAGTGACAGTGGCGTATGTAGCCAAGAGTTGATATGTGGTGGCAA
Source organism: Picea mariana (assembly GCA_032191745.1). Classification (NCBI taxonomy): domain Eukaryota; kingdom Viridiplantae; phylum Streptophyta; class Pinopsida; order Pinales; family Pinaceae; genus Picea; species Picea mariana. The sequence continues at coordinate 6,022 of JASDQU010333539.1, forward strand.
AGTCTGGATCTTGCTGGTTAAGTTGGGGCCACTCCGATGTTTCATGTCCACGGGAATGGAGCATAGTTGTGAGTGCATCCACATGAGGTTGACTGAGGCAGTTAGTGACACAATTGGAGATACATGTCTTGTACTTGATGTTGATATGGAATTTTTGTCGATAGGTGGACCACTTCTGATGGCGGTCAATCTGCAATTTCCCCTGTGTCTGTATGAACTGCAGAGGCTTGTGATCAATGTGTATGATCATCTCTTTCCCCATCATGTAATTTTTCCATTGACGACTGGCTTGTACAATGGAATACATTTCCTTGTCATAGGTGGGGTATTTATGGACAATATCAAAGAGTGTCTCACTATGGTATGCCATCAAATGCCCATGTTGAGTGAGAATTGTGCCCACAACATAGTCATATGCATCAGTCTCAATCTCGAATGGTTGTTACAGATTGGGCAAGGAGAGTACGGGAGCTAAGTACAAATGATGTTTCAGGTCTTCAAATGCTTGTTTATGCTCCTTCCCCCACACAAACTTTTCCCTACCACCTCCCTTGGTCACCTCGTTGAGGGCCCATGCAATATGGGAAAATCCAACCACGAACGTCAGTAAAGATTGGCTAGTCCTAAGAAGCTCCAAAGCTTGGTTAGTGTGGTCGGGGCTGGCCATCCATGGATGAATTAGTTGGATCAACATTTACCCCATTCTCATCAACAATGTAACCTAGTTATTGGACCCCATTCATGCCAAAAGAGCATTTTTCCAAGTTGGCATAAAGCTTGTGTTGTCGTAGAGTGCTCAAAACTTGTTGAATATGTCGCATGTGCTCCTCCCATGTTCTGTTGAAGATGAGGATTTCATCCAAATATACTACCAAAAAGGAGTTGGTGAAGGGTCTCAATACATCGTCCATCAACCTCATGAAAGTAGTTGTTGCATTTGTTAAGCCAAAGGGCATGACTAGCCATTCGTAGAGGCCTTCTTTAGACTTGAAGGTTGTCTTACAGACATCAGTTGGTTCGATGAGGACCTGGTGGTAGCCAGACTTCATGTCAATATTTTTGAAGAACTTTGCCCACCTTGAGTTGGTAAAGAAGGTCATCAATTCTGGGAATGGGGTAGCGGTTCCTGAGTGTGATTTTGTTTAAGGCTCTGTAATCAATGCACAGTCTCCAAGTATCGTCCTTCTTCTACACCAGTACAATTGGGCTTCCACAAGGGGAGGATATGGTTTTGATGTGCCCCTTTTGAATAAGCTCTTGGATATGACCCCTGATTTTGTCATTCTCCATCACCGAGCACCGATAGACTGGTCCATTAGGTAGAGGTGTCTTGGGGGTCAGATCAATTGGATGCTTGACTTGGCAGTGTGTCGGCACCCCTGTACGTGAGACAAAGATGTCTATGTATTCTTCCACTATCTCGTCCACTTGCTTCTACAGCAAAGAGAGGCGTTGTGTAGAGGCCATGAATGTGGCGGCGAACTTCTGCTTACTGTGAGCACGGATCACAAAGAAGACGAACTTCATGGTCTATGAAATGACCTTATTGCATTGCTTAGAAGATATTAAAGAAACAACAGTAGGTGGTGCCACCTATGGGATCCTGTACAATTGTCTACCCAAAGTAATAATAACACTGCGGGGTCTAGACTCATACACAACATGACGCTTCCACAAATACGGTTGTCCTAAAAGAACATCACAAACTTCAAGGAGATCGATATCACACATTACCTCATCTTTGAAAGGCTTGATGTTGTAGGCAAGACGACATTGTTGGCTAACACAAATATCTCTTCTTTGACAATGCCAGTCGATGGTGTAGGGTTGTGGGTGCAGTGTTGTTGGTAGGTTCAACCACTTGACGACCTCTGCTGAAATCAGGTTCTTCTGACTACCGTTGTCGACAATGAAATGAATCGGAGCCCCCTTGACCCACATCTGCTAGTGAAAGAGGCATTCCCCTTCCTCTGGTTCTTTTGGTTCACTTGGCTGGAATTTGGTGGTAGCGACCGTGGCACTGGGTTTAGCATCGATAATCCTCTTCCCTCCTTCAGGATTTGAATCGGAATCAGAATCGACCTCTGACTCGGAAGCCTTTATCTCGGCCATGGGGGACTTCTTGGAGCGGCATTCATCTGTGTTGTGCCAAGGAATTTTATGGTACTCACACCATTTTCCCGTGTCCTTCTTCATCTTCTCATTTCCCTTGTTGTGTTGCGGCTTGGACGGATTTTCCTGAGGGTGACCATATTGACTTGGTCCCTTGCTGTGAGGGTTGGGGTTTCCTTTGCCCTGCTTTGGCTGTGAGGGGTTTGCAAATCCAAACTCTCGTCGTTTCTGCTTGATCTTGACAATGTATCTATAAGTCGTGATCAATGAGGCGATGTCTAGGAACTCCATTTCTTTTTGAATGTATCTATGAAAAAAGTTGCGGTATTTGAGCACCAGATGACACTCAGAATCTTTGATACCCAATTTGGTGCGTAGGGTATGCAAAATATTGGCGAAGTCTGGTACTGTATGGTCCCTTTCTTAATGTAGGGTGGTCCATCTGGTGTACTAGTCCTCGTAGATTCCAACATGGTAGTTATGTTCTTTAATGGTGTCCCAGAAGGAATCCCATGTAGGGGCCACCACAAAAATTTCCAATTCCTCCACGAACATTTGCTCAGAGTAATTATTGCACCAGTCTTTAACATGGGGAATGACCTTGAGGATTGAAAAATTGATCTTTTCCCTATGGGAAAAATTGTGGATTGAAAAAATCCTTCGAGCAGATTCAACCATTTATCTACAACATATGCATCTATCAGTCCTTCAAATAATGGAATATCAAAATTTACGTATACCTTGAAGGGGGTTGCATGGTCGCTTGAGGAAGATGCTTCTCCCGTGGGCAACCGTCGAAGGATATGCATGAAGTTGTCCATCATTTCGTTCCTTTGTCGTGCGAGGGCTTCCTCGAGCAAAATTTTAATAGTATCTCATGCTCCATCATATTTCTTATCGTCTCCCATGTGTTTTTTTCGGGCTCTATGCGAGCAATCTGGTAATGGCTCAATTGGTTCGAGTCCCAACTTCATGTACCCATAACTTGTCGAGGACATGCATGAAGAAAAATAAATGAAGAGCAGACCGCTCTGATACCAATGATCTGGATTTAGGAGCAGAATGAACTAATTAATAGACTGAATACAGTCAACATAGAGATAGGAAGAATAACACAAATATCCAGTGAACAATATCTTCTATTAAATAATGAAATAGGTTGAAACTGTAAAAATGAAGCACTGACACTTGCTCGAATGGTGGTAGCTATCTCTGAGAAGAGATGTGGCTGCTACGTGCATCCGTCTGAGCAAAATGGATTACAATGAGGCTCTAGAGGCCCTTTTCATATTACTCATGAATGCCAAAACCCTAGACATCCAAAAACCTAACCCTAGAAGGTGAAACGACAAAAGTCATGTGGGCCCTATGGGTAAGTTGGTGTAATTTGGTACCTCAACTTCCTAGGGTCGTATCTTTTGCATACGGCCTCTGTTTTAGGCACGTGATAGCCCTTTGGAAAGGTCTTTCTGAGAATTAAACATTACGCCATTAAAATTTAAGTCCTTCTATAGTCTGACTGTGGAACGTGTAAAAAACAACGTTTAGGGTGCCAAAACAACCCTGGAAGTACAACAAGATGTGCTAACATGAAAACATACAAAATAATCTAGTTGGATTAGGCAAGAGGCCACCCGTATCCACCTGGAGAATGTGTGAGGCTTCAAACAACCCCAGAAGTGTAGAACTCACAATTATAAAGCGGTATAGAAAGACGTGTTGAATAAAAAAAGAACACGAAGAGCCAGTTGGAATAGGTGGGTGGCCACCAATATCCACCTGGATCAAGTAAAGGGGGTTAACCCTAAGGAAAATTTATAAAATTTCATTGATTATGCATAATGCAAGGCGGAAAATATCCTAACTTATATGCCAATGACAAAAACATTACCTGACAGAGTCACAAAAATTGGACCAATGGATATAAAAACTAAATTTTAATCATCCTCCATGCACAATCTAAGTTCAAACGATCATCTCGTACAAAAAATCTGGTTCATTAGGCATTTTTAATGATAAAAAATGGAAAAAATTATGTAAAAGTAGGTTAAAAATTCTTTATAATATGGAAAAATGACCCCAAAACTATCTTATTGTGAGTTTTTATTAAATTGAGCAAATTGAGAGGGAAATACCTTCCAAACTTCCAAGATCATAACTGGAGCTACATGAGTCAGAATCCCTCGTCTTCAGAAATAGGTGGACAAGCATTTCCCCCTTTTCATTTTCATCCATGATTTTTTTAGTTTCTACATTTTATCATTTAGTATTTTTAATTTTAAAATAGGGACATTTTCATACACACCCTGCTTTGGCACGAGGTGTGTATACCCAGCCCTATACATGCCCTTGCTTAATGAAAATCTTGTACATACACGACTGTCATAAGAGAAAGTCGCGTATATGTACGCTACCTTTGAAAAAATAAGAATTAACTCCTCTTTTTGTCTTGCAAAGCTTGATAATGAAAATTGAGTGGAGAAACCCTTCGACAATGCGGATTGAGAAAGTTCTATGAGTGACCAAATATGCGGGCACAAAAAATACTTTTACAACTCTCGATCAATTATTGGAAACTACACATATGTGTTCATGAAGGATGGTCAATCTTTGAAATTAGAGGTTAATGATATTTACTTCATTACAGGGATCTCTTAACGATGTGACGTAGTCAATCTCAGGACCTAAGGGGGTACTAGTATGACCATTGATGATTATATGTCAACCTATTGCACCCCTGGGACACAACGAGTTGGGAGCCAAGTCCCAATCCATAATATAGAGGACCCGAGTCTGAAGGTAATTGTACATACCATTACCAGGATTGTAGGATCCACCGCTCTACACCAGGCCTCAAGAACACAAAATTTTCTACGCGGTAGAATGTTTACGTCCAATGATATATGATTGGAGTACGTATTTGTTATAGAGTATGAATACTCAAATCACAGAGTGAAAAATGGGAAGATTAAAAACTTTGGGTGTTGTAGCCTCTTACGCTCTTTATTCTTTGAAAGAGCACCTGCCATGAGTCCCTGAGTTTTTATGGCACCCCATAGATTCTCAGAACCATACTTACTATGATGTTCCACACTGATACAACTCTTAAGAGGTGGGAATTTAATAAATGCACATGATGATGAATTCTTTGACTAGTGGCAACATCAAATCATTGTGATTGACAACTATCCCTATAAAGGGATAAGTTTTGCTAAAGACCTAGATATGCCCGTACCTCTTGGTGTCGCACTGGGTGAGATCAGTAGGAAACATTGTAATTTTTGTAATTATTTAATTTTTATTTATTTTATTTAATTCAAGAGGCAAACCAAAAATATTTTTGTCATGAATTAAATATAACAAAATATGATTAATGTGCAGATATTGGACAGAGAAGGCCAGAGGGGTACCTGCATCACCGACGCAGGGGGTACAGTGAGGAGAAGCCAGGAAGGGATGCCACACAGATCGAGAGGACATTGCAAAAAATCCATATGAACTTGGATCAACTCGCCCACAAGATCCCTATGGTGCAGTTTGAGGACTTGCCGGAGAAGATGCAGTGAAAGGTAGTCTGTGTACTATGGGCTTGGGTTTGACTCTTTCGACATATGGCCAATGTTGTAGTGTTGTTAACTCTACCCTGTCCTCACCTTTTGTTTTGGTCCCCTGCCATGTATTGTTACCTGTCCACAATGATTTATGTCTCTCTCTCTATGCACACCCTTGGCCTCGAAAGTTCCACCATTACGAGGAGTTGGCTCCGTTCCCTTGGTGATGGCTACTGGGAAAACCCTTAACCTGTTAGACAACTGAGAGGGGGGGGGTGAATCAGTTGTTACTGACCTTAAACAATTATGCTTCTTTTATAAAAACTCTTTTCAGAAACACTGAATGATGATCACAATAATGCAGAGAAATAAACACAGGCACATTCAGCATCAGTCACATATATGAGAAACACAGAGACAAATATTTTCCAAGGAAACCCATACAGGGAAAAAACCTCTTTTTCTTTATATGATAAGTAATAATTACATTCTTTACATTATCATACATATGAGCACCAAATCATAATGAGGCTACAACCTCTGTTTAGCAAGTTGCAACTTGCTAAGAGCACCAACTCTCTGTTTTCTCTAGCACCAACTAGAAGGAAGCACCGACTCCCTGGTTTCTCTAGCACCAACTAGAAGGAAGCACCAACTCCCTGTGTTCAAGCACCCACTTGAACCTATGAGGACAACTATCCTCCCTAGCACCTCCCAACCACCCTGAAATATAAGTCTTTGGATCTGAAACTTACTACAGTGATATAATGTTCAACAATGGCTTACCCGACTTATCACTGTTCTGCTGCATCTTGTTGCTCTTTCTGCCACACTGCCTTTCTGCACATCTCACTTGCACTGTCTGTTCTTCTACGATTTATCCTCAATGCGCCATGTCCATTCACTGCACAGTTTCTCTTCAGATCAATTCAGCTGCTGCACAATCTTCCTTCTTCACGCATGAATCACTTTACACATCAACAGACACCACCACTCGAACAACAACAGCACCCATCTCTTCTCTTTACCGTGTATTTATGGACTCTGTGCACCTTATGCATGCAAT
>JASDQU010333540.1:0-12837 GCA_032191745.1 Picea mariana
GAGAATATTCTCTTTTAGTTGACACTTCAGTTTGACTAGTTGAGTTGAGTCTAGATGCTACATTAGTTTTGTCACCATGCAACATTGGGATCATCACCATGATGATGCACACTTGCCTTGGCATCATCACCACACCGGTGCATTACCCTTTATTCCTACACTCTGTTCAGTTAGTTAACTAGTTAACTCAGCTAGGTGGCAGTTCACTCCCGTAACTACCTGAGAGAATAGACTAGGTGGCACTTTACTCTCGTAACTACTGGTGTGTGCCCAGATCACTCTAGACCACCACTATGGAACATTGGTTCTCCTCCAGTGCACATTCATTGAGTTATACAAAGTATATCATGTGTAAATTATTCATTATTCATTACGGTTAATGAGAATTCTTCCATTCTTTCTCTCCTTCTTCTTTCTCAATTTCTCTCTGCAAATGTGTGTAGTATTTTCTAGCTAGATATATTCTGTGCAGGTTCAACACATTTACATGGTATCAAAGCCAATGGATTGGTAAGAAAAATATACACAAAATTTTTTTACAGGTACAAAAGATTGAAGACAATGGAAAGATGGATTTCCAAAAAGAATTCATTCTTACACCTTACAAATACTTTGCATGGAAGGAGAGAATAATGATTCATCTCCGAACCAGAGAATTGTATAGGTTAACCTTGAATACAGATACATAACCGACATCAGACATAGAAAAATCCAAGTACTTAAATCAGATAGATGAAGCACTCATAACGATTTGCAGTCTTATTTCTCCTGATCTCCTTTTTCACATATCTTCCTGTAAGACTCCCAATGAAACCTGGACCACCTTGGAAGGGATATTTGGAAAACATGATGAGATGAGGGGACACATGTTGGAGGTGGAACTGCTCACATTGGATCCAAAAATCTTCGACAATATCCAAGATTTATTTACAAAATTCAAGGATTTACTGTCGCAACTCAAAGCTTGTGGGGTTGATAAATCTAAGGAGGAGAAACAAATGGTTCTCACCATTCTCTCCAAACTTGGTCCCGAATTATTTATATTTGTATCCAAATTTCCATTCTGTTAGATTCGCCTTTGGAGCCACCTAGAAGATGCCTTCTCTTGAATACTTTATCAAATCCCTGACACAAGAGCAAACCAAGCTCATCAACATGGGAAAAATCAAAGGCCCAAAGGCGCATGCACTTACTGTGCAAGATGGAAGCTATCAATATTAAAAATCTAAATATAAAGGAAAAAGTAAATCTCATGCAAATCCAAATAAGGAAGGCTACTCAAAACCATTCATCGATGCCTCCGGATCCAAAGGAGAAAAGGGAAGAAAAGGGAAAAAATGCACGTACTGCCACAAAGGATTCCATCCAGAATCCGCATGCATGAAAAAAAAAATAGTTCTAATGACTCAAATACTTCAGCAAAACAACCTTGGATATCACATCCCCGAGGGTGCCAAGAAGAAGAAGCCAGAAGATCAGAATCCCAAGAAAGGAAACTCTAGCCATGCCTTGATTGCCATCAACTCATATCCCGATGCTTGGATCGTAGATTCAGGATCATCACATCACATGGCTGCCTAAAAAGTAGTCTATTATTCATTGGATGCATGCAAAGGTCCTCCTATTCTGATGGGGGACAAATCTTCAATCGAAGTCACCAAAAAAGGAAGGATTGAACTCACCAACAAAAACTTCGAGAATGTGCTACATGTTCCCAAAATTTCTGTCAACCTTCTCTCTGCGTATCATATGACAAATTTCGACACGGGAAAGAAAGTCATATTTACACCAAATGCCGTGGAAATATATGACATTCAAACCAACTCCAGGGTTTCTACCGGTGAGGTAAATCATCAGTCTAGATTGTATACATTTTCTGAATTCATTGAACCTGATTATGCTTTACTGCTTACTCATGCTGATGAAAGTAGTAGCATATGGCATGAAATGTTTGGAAATTTGAATTTTAGATAGATGAAACAACTTAGCAAGAAAATATTGGTTGATGGTATACCAAACATCCATTTCTCCAAGGGAGTATGTGAGGGATGTGTTCTCGGAAAACACCCTCATTAGAAAATCGACAAAGGAAAGTCTCAGAGAGATTCTGCACCTTTAGATATGATCCACAGTGATATTATGGTTCCTTTTCCACATCCATCTATTAGAAAAGTGAGGTTTGTTCTCACTTTTGTTGATGATTTCTCATGTTTTACATGGATCTACTTTCTCAGGCAAAAATCCAAGGTCTTTCAACACCTCAAAGATTTCAAAGCCCTAGTGGAGGCACAGTTCAGAAAGAAGATCAAAGTCATCCAAACTGATAACATGGGAGAGTATGTCAATCATGAGATCCATGATCTTTTCCATGAGGCAGGGATTCAGTTGCAACACACAGTTCCCTATACTCCACAAAAAAAAGAAGTTGCTGAGTGGAAAAACAGATCTCTAAAGGAGATGGCATCTTGCATGTTGCATGCAAAGTCACTACCATAGAGACTATGGGCCAAAGAACTTAATTTTGCAACATACATTCAAAACATATCTCCCCATAGATATGTTAAGGATAAGACCTCCTACGAGGCTTGGAGCAGCCTCAAACTGAATGTGACCCACTTTCGCATTTTCGGTTCACATGCATGAGCCTAGATTCCCTTTGAAAAGAGGAAGGAAATTGATACACATAACACCGAGTGTATTTTTGTTGGATACCTAGATGGTTTGAAGGGATATAGACTTATTGATCTTTCCTCAGACCCACTCATCATTGAGCGAAGTTTCCAATTCGAGGAAAGTGTCTCGCATGACCTCAACAACCGCATGCAGACACCTTCATTCTTCCACCTGTCCGAGATTATGAGCATGCACATGCTGACTCTTCTTTAGATGAGAGTTCTAATTCAAAGGACTAATATGATTCAGATATAGAGTAAATAGAGTCAGATGTAGAGTCAGAGCTTCTAGATGCAGTTGTAGAGCTAGAGAAGAGGCCCAAGTGGGCACAAAGTACTCTTTAGGATGCAGGGGATCTCGTTGGTGATCCAATCGATACTAGGAGGAATCGATCTTATTTTGAGGAGCCTTCTATTGCACTCAATGCCACCGAACCATTTATCTCCAGGCATATTTTCTTGGTTCAGTCTTTATATCCATAGTCTTATGGCGAGGTTGCTGGAAATTCCTTTTGGGAATCCTCCATGCAGGAGGAGTACAAATTCCTCCTCAAGAACCAGACTTGGGATCTGGTTCCTCTTCCTTCCGGGAGGAAACTTGTCAGATGCATATGGGTCTACAGGACCAAGAGTGTAGTGGATGGACAGATTAGCAGATAAAAATCCAAGCTTGTTTCGAAAGGATTTCAACAGGTGCATGGTATTGGGTATGATGAGACCTTTTCTCTAGTAGCAAATATGGATTCCATATGATTGGAACTTGCCATTGTGACAACCAAGGGATGAGAAGTCCATCAGATGGACGTGAATAATGCATTTCTTCATGGTGATCTCTCTGAGGAGATCTATATGGAGAAGCCCTAGGGATTTATGCAGGAATCATCTATGGTCTGTTGACTGAAGAAGTCCCTTTATGTCCTCAAGCAGGCTTCGAGGGCATGGTATGCCGAGATGGACTCATACCTGTTTTCATAGAACTTTGTACGTTGTAAATCAAACCCAAATGTCTACATGCTCAGGACGATTGATTCACTTCTACTCTTAGTTATCTATGTTGATGATTTGTTGATCACCAGTTTCTCGACTTCAACGATTGTTGTAGTCAAGAGGATTCTACATGACAAGTTTTTGATGATGGACATGGGTCTGCTACACTTCTTCCTTGGACTTGAGATCAGTTAGGAGTCATCAGGCATCAACCTATCTCAGGCCAAGTATGCACGAGATCTCCTTGAGAGATTTCACATGACAGACTAAAAGTCTGCTTCGACTCCTTTCCTATCATGAGTCAAAATTGAGGTTGGCGGGGAGACTCCACTGGTTGAAAACACACTGTACAGACAACTAGTGGGGATCTTGTTGTATCTCGCATACTCCATACCAAACCTCTCCTATGCAATTGGCGCAGTTTCCAAATTCATGCAAGAGTTGTATGAGCTACATTGGAAGGATGAAAAGCGTATCCTTCGATATGTACAAGGCACCACCACCTTTGGGATTCATTATGAAGCAGACTGTACATTAGATATCATCAGGTTTACTAATTCTGACTGGGCTGGTGATAGCACTAATCGCAAGTCCACATCTGGTCTTGGTTCCAGGCCTATCTATTGGTTGAGCAAGAAGCAAGATGCCATTTATCTATCTTCAGCCAAGGCAGAGTACAAAGGGGTAGTTAACATCACCATTCAGGCTATATGGCTACAACATTTTCTCACTGAGTTGGGCGTTTAGTTTCATCGGCCGATCGTCATCTGGTGTGACAACTAGAGCACTCTGAATTTCTGCAGAGATCTAGTTTAGAGGCAGCGGACGAAGCACATCGAGATCCACATGCACTACATCCAGGACTTAGTACATGAGGGGATCATCGACCTACAATTCTATCCTTCAACAAAATAGATGACAAACATCTTCACCAAGACCTTCATTGAGCAGAAGTTCCATTCTATGTGAAGTCATCTTGGAGTGAAGGACATAATTTCCTGGAAACTATAGTTCTTATTTTTACATACATTGTACCTTGAGGGGGGGTTTTTCCCATGAGGTTTTCCCTCTTTCCTCACTTTATTTGAGTGTATCTTTTTTATTTGGGTACCTAACATGGCCGTGTTGTCGGGACCCATTCTTTATTTTCATCATAGTGATGTTCAATGGGGGTGTTGGAGTTACTTCACACACACCTATGATTTATTTTTCCTAAGGTTTTTCCTTGTTTATTAGTCATAATTAGTCATTATCCAGTCTCCTATATTTTAGGGGAGAATATTACACCTGGAGAATATTCTCTTTCAGTTGACACTTCAGTTTGACTAGTTGAGTTGAGACTAGATGCTGCATTGGTTTTGTCACCATGAAACATTGGGATCATCACCATGATAATGCGCACTTGCCTTGGGATCATCACGAGAATGGTGCATTACCCTTGATTCCTTGATATACTTCTCACTACACTTTGTTCAGTCAGTTAACTGAAGACTAGTTAACTCATCTAGGTGGCAGTTCACTCTCGTAATTGCCTAAGAGACTAGATTAGGTGGAAGTTCACTCCCGTAACTACTGGTGTGTGTCCAGATCACTCTAGACCACCACTACGGCACATTGGTTCTCCTCCAGTGCACATTCATTGATTTATACAAAGTATATCATGTGTAAATTATTCATTATTCATTACGTTTAATGAGAATTCTTCCATTCTTTCTCTCCTTCTTCTTCTTTCTCAATTTCTCTCTGCAAATGCGTGTAGTATTTTCTAGCTAGATTTATTCTGTGTAGGTTCAACACATTTACAACTCTCAACCTGCACTGATTTGGTTCCGTCACTTGAAGATTCATTGTCCTCTGGGGTCTTGAAGCTTTCTTTAGGGACTGTCTTGGACTTTTCTTCCTCATTGATTTTGGAGCATTCTCCAATCTCTTCTCAGAAATAACCTAGCCCGACATATCGAGGCCATACCACTACCTCAATGGGATCCACAATGCCTTGGCCATTGGCTCCAAGGCCTACTCCTTTATAACCCATCTTCTTCATTAAACTTAAGCCGATTCATGTAGTATGCTGTTCAAAGACTTCAAAATGGATATCAACATCAATGAAGTAAGGAACTAAACATGGATCACTTACCTCCATTTTGGTTTGTGACTCTCGGTATTCTTCCTAAAATGTGCCCAAATATTCCTCCTGATGGGAAGGAACATTAGATGAAGCTTCCAAGAAACCTCCTTGATTCCTTGGTGCCTGAATTTCATTCTCTATTATCTGAAAGTAGGCATAACCATCACTGTCATGATTATGTCCATAACTAGTGTATTTGTCATGGCCACAAGATGGCTTCCTGACTGCCTCTTTTGTGGAGCCTTCTCTTGCTTTCTCCTTCATGGCTTGCAGTTGCATTTTCAACCCCTCATTCTCCTCTTCTACAGTCTGCAACAATGTCTTCAACCCAACATTATCTACTTGAAGGACTTGGTTGAGTTCTTGTAGTTCATCGAACCATGACTTTTTTGGTGTTCTCTCCATCTTCAACACCTACGATCTTTGTCAATCCTGCTCTGATACCACTTGATTTGATCCCAGAGTGATATAGTTACCAATTATTCTCTGTTCTTATGTTACTCCTTGAAGGGTTAGTTTTAAATATCATTTTATTGAACTGATTGTATTAAAAGGTGAAATTGAAGTTTGATAGGCTTTAATCCAAATTGAATTAAACTTGGATATTTTACATATATCATCTCATGTGTCAATTTTTCATGAATCCATAATTAATTTGTGGAAAAAGGGAAGCATCATAAGCACATGAAATGTAGAAGCACACAAAGAGAGGGAATATTCACCAGTTGATAACAAAGTTCACTTGGTGTGGGCCACGTCTCCGGGCTTTGCTAAACTGCTCAACCGCTTCCTTTCCTCTTTAAAAGATGTTTCTCATTCTTACATAAAAGGGATGCAGTCTCCATCCAGCGAAAACATCAATAGGATGTCCTTATGCATCAATAACAACTTCTCATAAATACCTATGGAAAATTCTCTCATGAATATGAGGCACACTCCATGGATCATCCATGGGAAAATTTCTCACAAAATTGTGGCAAAGAAAGGAAGAAAGAATGGAAGACTTCTATCAACATGAAGTCATAATGATCTTTATATCTGCTTCTCAGATCCAAGCACAAACACAACCATCATCTTGGTCTTGAAAATATGAAACTTTTGACTATAATATTGGCCACTTTCCATATCGAGGCCAAAATGTCTCTTATACACTGGACTATCTCAGTCTACGTGCAAGGATAAATAGAAGAGGGTTACTGCATTAAGAAGGGGTTTTCTACCATGCTACAACCCTCCATTTTTTTGCAAACCTAGAACAAAACATATGCATGCTGCCACATCTCATAATAAAAATGACATCATAAATAATAAGCTTACATTAGGCTCTTCTGAAGTGAGCATACTAATCGGAAGCTCTGATGACAAAACAAACGTACTAGTAGATTCATGGCATGAAATAACATAAAAATGACTGTTAAATTGTATCCATTGGACATTGTCACCTTAAGGACCTCTTGGGCTCGTCTTCCTTGATCTGCATGCCTGTGCCTGCAATTAATTCACTAAACTCTGCATAGAAATTCATGCATGGTACAAACTGGGCATGCTCCCCCATCAAAACTTTGGACTGGGTTTAAAATAAAATATGTCGACGGAGTTCTCCAACTGGGTTGTTGGCCCAATTAGTTGACAGGATTACAAATAAGGCTGATGGTTTGGGAGGTCCCGGGGTCAACCCCATGGACCTCCTCCCTTTTAACTATTTGTTACAACTATATTTAAATATAGTTTAAACAAACTACAACAACCCACCGTTTCCATGATTTTATAACTCGTGCCAGGTTTTGGTGGGACCAGTTCATGGACTACCCAGGGATTATACCCGCACTCAATGCCAACCGTTCACCATCTAACCTCTATCCATCGTAATGCCTGCCAACATGGCAGCTAACTTTGGTGCTCTTCTAGAGACAAGTGCATGATTGGAGGATGCCACTGAATTTCCCCCCATATTTAGTAGATATTCACCAAATATGTTGGAATGGGGAGGTTGCCAGCAGATGTTTTGGGGAATCTTCGCCAATTTTGGAGTTTGAGGGTTGGCCTCCAGTCGAGCCCCCCCATTTAATTTTTTTTTGACTTTGTTTATCTCAACCCTCATTGGGAGTTTCCAGAAGGTCACGTGGCACTCAACCATTGACCCATACTGGTACAATCACCGCAGACTCGTCGCTGACGTGGACTGCCACTTATCACTATGTTCGGATGCCACACATGCTTCTGCTAGTTTCCCATGTGTCTACCTATCATTGGGCTATGTGGAAACTCCTAGGTAGTTCCATGTGGTGTCACCTGCGGGTGCAACGTGGCACGTTCCTATTGGCCCATGTGGCTTCCAAAAATGCCAAATATGCATGACACATGTCACACTATCATTTGGACACATCAACATGATGGCATCAACATCATGTCATGCTGATATCATCTTGCACGGTCATATGCTGATGTCAACAATACAGATGATGAGTCAACCCATTGACTTTTGACTAGTGAACCCTGAACTTTGACTGTGCACATATCCTTCATTCTAGCTTAGTTTGACTAGCCCCTTACGCCATTGGAAATCTTGTGACAAGTTCTTTGACTTGAAGCCGTTTTGATGAGATTTCAAGAACTTTCATTTTGACCCTTTTTTGGCTTCTTGGACCATTACGATTCGTTCAGAACATTTATGGACTTTTTGGATTGTGTCCTAAGCCTCCTGAATCAAGTTGTTTCAGGCCAACATTGGGAGGATACTTGCAATCCAGGAGTGAACAACAAGAGGAAATGATCTACTACAAACGAAAGGACTTAAGGTGCTTATCTTGATTTACTTTCCCATTCCTTAATTGTCATTAGGTCTTGTTAGATTTGGGTGAAATAGGAATAATTATTTCTTTTAAGGTGTCATTGCACTGCCTAATCACTAGATCCAGATTAGGGGGATTTTCCCCCAATCATAAGGAAAATGAGAAATAATTAGAAATTGGAAAGCTATTGTTAGAGATAGAGATCATTTGAGATAGAGACCAAAATGATAATAATAAACATGAATTTGGGACAAAAAAAAAAAGATTCTAAAGAATTCCAAGTAATTTGTTACTTTCTTAAGGTCCGATAGACCAATTTGATCTTAGTGGATGTTAATCATCATCATCATCATCATCATCATCATCAACATTATATATATATATATATATATATATATATATATATATAATAGTTGTTTTTATTTTTTAATTTAAAATGTTCATTTTCATTTATAAAAATTAAAAATATCAATTTTATTAGATATATAAAGCTTACCTGTGTGATAAAGTCACTTTATTGACTTTAGGTTAAAAGATACTGATTTTTATCTTTTAGGGTTTTGGTCTCTCAAGCTCTTTATAAGAGTGAGGACCCTCATTGTAATTGTGTATCCTTCGATGTTTATGGAGATCATGTTTTCGGTATTGTAACCCTACGCAGGGTTTCTTTGGGTCTTGTACTATGGTATCAGGGCAAGATGGTCATTGGTCAAAGCTTGAAGATTAGAGGGTTGAATTATTTGTTTGAAATCGTGGGTTGATTTAGAAGAGCTGCCATTGTAGTTTTGATTTAGCCGCCATTTAGAGATATATTTCGTCAAGAAGAAAGTTTCTAAGAGGAATGATTCATTGTTTCTTGTAATCGCCATTCAAATAAAGTCCACCATTTTTATTAGTCGAGATTCCAAGATAATCCACCCATGATTTTAAAGTTGTTGAATTAAGGAACCACCATTTTTTTAGCTAAATCTGTAAAACCGCCCAAGTTGCCATTTCAAATGCTAAACCGCTAGATCGAATTAGTGAAGAACAACCACCAAGTTAGCTTGAGCTGCTAGCAGACTTAAAGGTCAATTTTTTTTTCATCCAAACTAAGTGTCAAATACATACAACCTATACATTGTACAATGCTACAATATGTACATAGATGCAATGCTATTTTTTCGTGAGTTTTTGTTTTTTAGTTTCAAATACTTTATTTCCAATGGCAATTATTTTTTAGCAACGGAAAAGATCAAATATAATCACTCATGGAGATGCAGTTAGAGAAGTACTCGGGGTTTCAATTTCTATACATGAAAAGTGAAGATCCATATGTACTTAATGAATAAAAACCCTTGGGGAATTTTCAAAGGAACCAAAGCAACACCTGCAGATTCGAACAAGTTGATAGAATGGCATAACATACTTGATGATAAGGAAAAATCAACTATTGGCCTTGCCCTGCCAGACTCATAGCTACATCACATAGATATGGACAAATCATCCAAGGATATCTTGGAAAATATCAACACGCTATTTTGGGCACAAGCAATGAATGCTAAATGTTCCTTGAAATTACAGTTATTCATTTTTAAGATGCCAGCTGAAGACACCATGTTAAGTCATGTCAACAATCTAAGATCTATTATAAGACATCTTGTATAAGTCAAGGAAATATTTGATGAGGAGAATGCCATGGATATTCCCCTGAACATTTATCCACCTAAATACAATAGTGATATATTTACCATGAGTCAACTACCTTCACAAATTCTAGACGTAATGATTGCAACATTTCTAGCCGAAGAAAAGAGAACCATTGAAGGTGATAGCCAAATGGAACTTGCATTCTATGCAAGAAACAACCACAATAAATTAAAAAAATACAAAGAGGAAATATAATGCCACTATTGCAAGAAGTTGGGTCATATATCTTGGAATTTTAGACAACAAGCCAATGATGTTTTTAAGGGAAAGGTCAAAGATAGACAACATATAGTGATCATAGCCATGATTCAAGATCCATTGGATGCTAAAAGTGGTGAAGAATATACTAAAGAAAATAGATTTTATGAATTTTAGGAAGCCCACACTTTGAAGAGAGGAAGGGATCATTTAACAACTCAAAATGTATTGTTTCCCAGTTAATTAAGAAATTGTGGATCTAGGGAAATATCCCTCATTAGTTGGAGAGACATGCATGTGGATTGCAGTCTACTAGTGATGTTACACGACATGCATGTGGATTGTTGTCCAGTGATTGACTTCTATATATTCATGATTCATGGTTCAAAAAGGTGGAATCTAGGAACTCAAGAATTCAACTCAACAACTATACCATTACGAGGGTTATAAGTCAACATGATATCTAGCTCAAACTAGTTTGGGAACTGTGTTCAAAGAAGTAGCTTCTAAAATAAGTTATTAATGTTTAGTGTTCAATTTATGTGTTTTACATTCAATATATGTATTCAATTTCACTTTGTTATTTTTCAACATTGTATGCCTTATGGTGGTATTAAATATTTAAGGCTTTGTTGGGCTCCAATTTCGCCATTTTTTTGCTTGATAAATTGTTATAACCCTAAATTGCACCACACATGCTTACCTGGCATCAGGCCAACTCATATCCCTTCTTTTCCAAAACTCTATTGAAAAAATCTTTGAAAATCCTCTTGAATAAAGGCCCACGTGCCCTAATCCATTATTGCATGCGTGTACACGCTGGCTGACCCAAAACAACCCGCGTGGACCGACAAAAGCATGAAAAAAGGAAAGTTGCCGACGGAACAAAAATCTATGGGTGAGTTAATTGACACTCCCGGCCATGAATGGCCAAGGGTTCGTCCAAATACCTAGCTCCTTCTAGCCTATAAAAGAAGGGGTAGGGGTCCCATTTGGAGGAGGAAAAATATAGCAAAGAAACTCTGCCCATTTATGTATTCCCATTGTCCCAACCCTTTAGCCTTTCCTTATGCCAAAAGAGATTCAAAGAAAAGTAGTTGAAGGACAGAAGAAGAGAAGCCTAGGATCAGGTTCGAGGAGTGGTGGCCGGTCTCAATTTTTGTAAGTTGACTCATTCAAAGTAATAAAGAAAATGATTTTCCCGTCCCAATTCATGAACTATTTATAGTTTGATCAGTATATGTTTGATTTCTAACCTGTTAGTATATAAGTAGTATGCATGCATAGTTGTTAGTCGTCTTGAATGCAGGTCAGCTTTGGAAGGAGTATTGCGAACAAGGAATCAAGCACAATGGAGGATCGACATTAAATGCCGGTAACAAGGTAGGTTGATCTTTCCATGCATTTACTAAGAAAAGGGGATTTAAATCTAGGGATGAAGGTAGAAAGTAATTTCTATTCGGTCATATCTGGATGCAAAGTCTGAACTCTATTTGCTAGTTCGTAGGGTGTTTTTCCCCAACATCAGAATTGGCGACCGTACTGGGGAGAATCTCTAGGGTTCCTGGAATTTTATTTAGTTTTTGGGTAGTTTAAAGACTAGTTTTTCTTGCCTGTCTTTTCTTTTCATTTCTATAAGGTCTGAGCTAGTAGGGAGTCTGGTTTTCCATACCAACTTTCCCTAACTTTTGCTTGACTATGTTTTTCAGGACCCACAGAGGTACACGCGGCCTGCACAAGGTCTGCACACATGTACTCGCGCCCTATCCTCTTACAACCAGCGTGTAAATGCTAGCTATAGAGGTAGCAATAGCATGTAGAGTTCAGAGAACCTTAGAGACAATCATCCTCTTCCCTGTCAGAATCACACATTCTCAAGGGGTTTTCTGGAATTCATTCTAAGTCTTGTTTGCCAACAATCCTATCTCAGATTGTTTTTTGCCTTATTATTTTTTCCTTGCATTATTTGTTTTTTCTGTTAGAAAGAGTGTCCAAGCCTTCAAGGGATCCTAGTTATCAATATCAGTGGTATCTTCTTGGTTTGGTCTGTCTGTTTCCATTTTTTCTTAGAGTTTAGATATACACATGGCCTGTACAAGGTCAGACCGCATGTACACGCACTCTGTCTATATTCAACGCGCGTTCGCATGCGTGCTGTTAAAGTGACAATTGCGTGCTTGTACAAAATACTTTTTGTTGAGGGTAAGGCAGTCATCTTTTACCTTGATAATAATTATTCCTCTCAGGTGTTCGAATCTATGTATGAGAAGTTAGTAGCTTAGGAATAATCTTACCCTTAGCTTGCTTTTTCTCATTTAAAACATTGTCAGAAATATATATATATATATATATATATATATATATATATATA